>JASDQU011506323.1:0-22943 GCA_032191745.1 Picea mariana | reverse complement strand
CCCTTTTACCTAGACAGGTTTCCCTCCCACAAGATATATATCAGTAATTCATTTTATCCCTTGCTCCATCCAAATTTCCCATAGCCCTACCTCATGTCATATATTTTCTTTTGGAGACATCAAGAGATTTGTTCACATGATCAATAACAATAGAGTTACATATGAGGAAGACCTAAACATTGAGTTCCTAAAACATGGTATTCACTCTATCAAATTACATATTGTCAATTTGTTTGATTTATTGCACTTTTTGATCAAGTTCTCCTTTCACATGGTTCCACCATATCATCCAAACCATTTTGAAATCAAGGTTTAGTTAAGATCCTACAATTACATTACCATCATGATTGGACACACTTAAATACCTGTTATCAAATTTAGTTAAGATCCTGTGTTGAATGGCATAATTTTTTTTTTTAAAAAACCACAACATTGGTCACTTTAGTGACTAACATGTTCGTCGCTAGTATTGGCAATTGGTCACAAACACCAACCTGTTAGTGACTAGAGTGACCAACTTGTTAGTTGATCGAGTGACTAACATGTTCGTCGCTAGTATTGCCAATTGGTTGCAAACCCCAACCTGTTAGTCGCTAGAGTGACCAACCTGTTATTTGGTCGAGTGACTAACATGTTCGTCGTTAGTATTTCCAATAGGTCACAAACCCCAACTTGTTAGTCACTAGAGTGACCAACCTGTTATTTGTTCTATCGACTAACATTTGTCGCTAGCCGATCTTTTCCCTATTCTAAATAGGATTCGTTTCCTGGTCGCTAGACCGACAAAGATCCATGCGTGGCCGCTAGACTGATGAAGAAAAAAATCATCTTGGTCGCAAAAATGACTCTATGATGACAAAAAATCATCTCTACTTTGTTGCAAAAACGTTCAAATTTAATAGTTCCTGGATTGTTCATATACTTGCTCACAAATCCAACTGCATGTGAAATATCTAGTCTTGTGCAAACCATCACATACATCAAACTACCAACTACTGATGAATAAGGGACCCTGGACATGTATTCTATATCCTCTTGTATCTTGGGACACATTTCCTTAGTTAATTTGAAATGGCCAGCCAAAGGTGTACTAACTAGTTTTGCATTTTGCATTCTAAACCTCTCCAACAACTTCTCTATGTACTCACCTTGAGACAATGTCAATTTGTGATTTTTCATGTCTCTTTTTATTCTCATACAAATGATTTTCTTTGTGGCACCCAAATCATTCATCGCAAATGAATTACCCAATTTCATCTTGAGCACATTTATATCTTGCATATTAGACCCTGCAATAAGCATGTCATCTACATACAATAGAAAGATAATATAGCTTCCATTTTCTAACCTTTTAAAATAAACACAGTGATCAAAATGATATCTACTATAATCTAGTTCTATCATAAACCTGTCAAAATTCAAATACCACTACCTTGGAGCTTGCTTTAGGCCATATAAGTTCTTCTTCAACCTACATACCAAATTATTCTTCCCTTTGAACTCATACCCCTGTGGTTGTTGCATATAAATCTCTTCCTCCAAATCTCCATGGAGAAAAGTTGTTTTTACATCTAACTGTTCAAGATGCAAATATTATACTCCCACAAGACTTAAAATAGTCCTAATTGAAGTCACTTTAACAACAGGAGAAAATATTTTATCAAAATCTATACCTTTCTTTTGTGAAAACCCCTTTACAACAAGTCTAACCTTGTACCGTTTTTTTCCTCCATCTTCTTCCTTCAACTTGTAAAACCATTTATTCTGCAATGATATTTTTCTTGTAGGCAATTGAACCAAGTCCCAAGTCTGGTTATTTACCAAGAAATCCATTTCCTCTTTCATGCCTTGCTCCCACTTATTTTTGGTGTCTACCCGCATTGCCTCTTCATAACATTCTGGTTCACCATAATCAATCAACAATGAATAACACAACGAAGGAGAGTATCGTTCATGTGGTCTACTTAACCTGATATATCTTATTACAACACTTGCAAGAGTTTGAGGTACCTACTGCTCCCGTTGTTGTACATTTTGATTTTCTGGTTCCTTTAAAATTTCTTTTTCAGTGATCTCATCAAGAACTGTGTATTTTGGTTTTTCCTTTTCCCGTTTCTTTCCTTGAAACTGATCTCTGTACATGACCTTCTCATTGAATATGACATCTCTACTCCTAATGATTTTGTTATTTTCATAATCCCATAGGTGATAACCAAAATCATTATGAACATATCCAATAAAGGTACACTTCTTGTATGTTGCATCAAGCTTTGTTCTATTTTCTTTATCAATATGGACAAATGATTCACAAGCAAAAGTCTTAAAAAAAAATAGGTTACCTATTTTTCTGTCCATTCCTCTAGAATTATACCATCCAAAGAGCTTGAAGGCCCTCTGTTTATTAAGTAAACAACAATATCTACAAGATCTGCCCATAATTGTAAGGGAAAACCAACATGCAATCTCATACTCCTTTCACAATCCATGATTGTCCTGTTCATCCTTTCTGACACACCATTTTCTTGTGGTGTTCCTGGAACTATTTTCTCTCTACGAATCCCATGGTATGAAAAGTAATAATCAAACTCATTGCTGCAATATTCACCTCCATTATCTGATTTGAGACACTTCAACCTTTTTCCTGTCTCATTATCAACGAAATATTTCCATTTGTTGGCACAAGGGCAAACCCAGGGTTGTTGGCACAGGGGCAGACCCAGGGTTCAATGCTTAACAATGCACCAAAAAAACCTTGACTACCAGCCCTTTCGACAACACTTGCAAAGAAAGCGAGGTCTCACCCAAGGTAGAAGCAGGGGGGTTACAGGATGCAAGTGTATCTAACCAAGTTGGGACATAGATCTGTGATAATAACACTTTGCATAGTACTCTATTAATACTTAGGATTAACATGCATTAGTTCATTAGCATCGCATAACATACCCCAAATCTAGATCGACTTAGTAATAATAAATATTAATCACTTCAATCACTTAGCACATAGCACAGAGTTAGATCTAATCATTCATTTATCTTTAAGTAAAGCACTAAGAATCAACAGATCTATCTATCATACATAATAATCAAAGAACTAAGAAAATAACATAAATAAAACAACATTAAGCACACCAAGACACAAGATATACATGGTTCAACCCAGTGTGGGGCAATGTCCACCAATCGTTCCTGTGCACTAATCCACAGAGCTGAGCTTCACACTAGACAAGAGATTTGTGCACTGAGCACCGGATCCTCTTTCCAAAACTAGGTCAAGGCATAGAACCAACTTCTCTATCGAGCATAGAGCCTTAACACATATACATTTTGTTGCACAAGGAAACTCAAAACTACTTTCACTTAGCTACCAAGACTTCACTTCACTATTCTTCTACAATACATTATTATTTTATTTATACTTTTACAAACCCTTACAATAGGTCCAAACATGGGAAAACCCATGGGACGACATCCCATAATCCATTACAAAAACTCTATAGGACCCCTTACTGGGTCCACATATCCCACAAACTAAGTGAGATCCTAGATCTCAGCTCCGCCTGGGCGCTCCTTCCTCTCCTAATGTGTCGAAGTCCAAAAAGTGGTACAAACCTAACCAATGTTTCCTCAAAACCTAGTTGAGGGCCAACATGACCCCAACACTCATTTGTGACTCGTCTTGAGTCACTCAGGTCTAGGCAATGTTGCTTCGAACGCCTTAAGATTCACTCGAGCTACCTTGACTTATTCTTTGCCTGAGCCTCCTTCTCAACGAGCTCTTAGATCGTCTTCTCTGTAATAGGCCCTTCCAGGCACTATTCTATTGATGCAACAACTTGGTCCATCTACAAGCCTTGTCCATCAATCTATTCAAACACCTTGCAGGATAAATCCTGCAAATATTGTAGCTCATGCGTGACTTACATTACCTTGCCTTGGAGGGCAGTGATCTCCTGCTGCACCATGCACTTCTCCTGGGATCTCTTCATTCTTTCGATTATGGTGAGTAGCTTCATCTGTGCCTGTACGAAGAATTCTTGTTGTTGCGCCTCCTGTAACTGCGCTTCCAGTTTCCTTAGCTCTAGATCTTTTGCGAGGCATTAATATGTCTGTGCGCTTCTACCACTCAATTGTTTTCACTCTAAGGTGAGGGATTTGATCCTTACTACTTTGTTCTTAGAGACTTCCTACCTATGGTCATGCACCTCCTGTGGGGTGCTCGGTACTTCTTGGACCTCCAACTCTATTATCCTCGCTTGAAGTTGCTGGATGGTCTCAGCCAGCTTTACTACTTGAGCCTCGACCGACTCTTGTTCCTCCTATGCCAAGCCTGGCACAAAGAAACATGCTTTATTTACCACTTATTACACCACAGTCTTCTCTGTGAGTAGCTTCTCTTTGTCCTTTTGTAGATGAGATTTTTCTTCCTGGAGCATCACCTGAAACTCTTCTCTCTCACTTTCATAGGTGGTTACACTGTACCACACCACTCATAATTTTTATAAGGATTCATATTTCTCTTGTGTCAAGGCTTCTATAGACTTCTCCTTCTCTTCCTGGATTCTCTGAATTCAAGCTTCTATCGTATCTGCAAGTCTTCTCAATTGGGCTGGTTCATTCCCCAATTCTGTAATATGTGACGAGGAAGGCATAGTAGGTACTGCATGGACCAAACAAATAGTTTGTTGTACTTTCTTCAGTTACTTCTCGACCCTTCCATATAGCTCTTCCTACTTCACTCCATATCTCTGCAAGATGTCCTCAAAAGCATCCTTCATAGCTCCACGCACCAAATTGATGTTGTCTTCCTTGAGCATTGCTTCTAACTGGGGCTTATTAGCGTGTGTCTTCTTCCTTGCTGAAGGTTTCATTGGAGAAACCTTCATCTTCTGTGGTGTTACTGTCCCAACAAGGGGATCTTATGGCAGTGTAGCTTCACCTCCTCCTTGCTCATCCCCTCCTCATTGTCCATATGCTTCATCTCCTCCTCCTCCTAGCGAGCCAAATCCATTTTCTTCAGAGGTGTTGTCCTCCTCATCAGTCTCTATATCTTGGAATTCTTCCTGCTTCTTATTCTTCTTTGTCCCACTGGACTTTTGACATGCTCAACTCGAGTGACCATGGGGTTTCCTATGTTGTCAGTGTCAGAGATTTCTACATCAGCAACGGGTACAAGGAAATCCTTCGACCATTCCTTCGTGATCTACTCCATGTCTTCATCTATTATCTTGTAGTATGATTGTAACTCTTCCTTGTTCTCATCTCTGTGCATAATGATATAGATGAAATGTGGATCTGCATGGAACTTTGCTATTGGTCTGTATTGGTTCAGGGTGTGTGGTGTCATGCACGGAAATGACTCGATGGAAACCTTCAGTTGCTGATAGTATGCATGAAACACAATGTTGGAATGCCACTGCTTCGTCATGTCATTGGTGTACCACAAGGTGGAAAACCTAGTGGCCAATGAATCCAATGGTTCGATATTTGGAAAGGTGGCTCCTTCAGGCATTTTCCAAGAGAAATATGAGATAAAAATGATTAGCTAGATGAAGTGGAATTCATATCCCAAATCCTGAGCTTCACAACAATCCTTCTCCATTTCATTGATGAGGTAACTTGCCCAATTCATCTGCATGCCCTACACACATTTTCTTGCGAGGCCGACCATGAACCCAATGACCTATGTGGGGCAATTCTTTCTTACGATATTTCCAGTTATGAGTTGGCAAGAGAGGTGCACTACGCCATCCTGTATAGAGGCTACCTTATAACCTCTCTTTCCTTTTTCGAATTCGTCGTAAGCTTCCTTGATGCGTTGTGCCAGGGAACTGTACGAGGCCTTCCCTGGATAAAAATGTTGAGGGTTAGGTCCCTTCATGCTTAAGCCTGTAATCTGGTGGATTAGCGTCGGATCCACAGTAATCCTTTAGTCAATCCATAGGTATTTTCCATGATAGCATGACAAGAGGATTTTAATGCAAGAGCTAACCTCCTGGTGGCGGCCAAAATGGGGAATCTTCATTACATTTAGCATAATGGACTGTGTTGGTCCCCTAATCCATGGCTAGGAGATGAGGTGAGGCTTCTTCCGAGTTGACTTCGTCAAGTAGCAGTGGGGTGCTAGAATATCATAGTTATTCCTATTGCCTAGATTGAAGTCATTGTTCTTCAATAGTGGGATCTGTCCTAACAAGCTCCCTACTACACGTATTCCTTTCAGAATGTACATGGTGAACAAGGTGTACTTAAAATCTCGTGGGATTATGTCATAGTTAACTGCTCCAGCCAAAGGCGGGATATACTCTAGTAGGATCATTGGGATCTACTTTGCATTATCCAGATCACCGCGATCCTCACTTTGCTGCTCAGTCGTGGGGTTAACAC
Organism: Picea mariana; assembly: GCA_032191745.1. Lineage (NCBI taxonomy): Eukaryota > Viridiplantae > Streptophyta > Pinopsida > Pinales > Pinaceae > Picea > Picea mariana. The sequence goes on along the minus strand of JASDQU011506323.1, from coordinate 16,559 downwards.
GGCTAGAACGACGTCCAATCAAAGGGGAAGCCTACAGTCCCCTAGTCGACAATTCCTAGACACCTTCAGATAACAGTTTGTCGGCCATTAGCTTCTTGAGGAATTTCTTGACATACTTCTCTAATTCAGTAGGTTCGCTTGACATTCTCACTTTTAAACAGACAAGTTGGGGTAGGCGAATAGATAAGAGAGGAAGACAAATGAACATCGAGGTATAGCTTCTGATAACATAACTAGACACTTAGAAAATTATCTATTAACTCAGTCAATCACAGGTAGAAGAAAGTGGTCTCGATGTAGAGACCAAAGGGTTAAATAAGTGGGGCCTCATAACAGATTCTTCCAATGATCAAGAATTATTCCATCAATGTGAATTTGTCCATTATGGTGCGGTCTCAACATCCAAAAGTGGTCCATCCACCCATAAATGCATTGTCTAACTATTCTGGAGCGTCATTCTAATAGTCGAGGAACCTCCAATGGTCATATAGCTTTGCCAGGGTGAAGTCGCATTCTGCATGGTCCTACTGTTCCGACGAGGTTAAAATCCTGCAAACCTTCCTCTTGTGAGGTTCCAGTCTGCGAAGTCTTCCATATTTTCTCTGTAGATTCTTGCATCTTTTCCAGCTTAGCTTTCTTTTTATTTATCTTCCTTTCCTTCTTCCCTATGATTTGAGTCTCTCTAAATGTTTCTGAAATCCTCTCTCCATTCTTGTTCATATCTTCCCCTTGTGTAATGAATTCACACTGTTGATGTTCCCTCAAAGGGTCTGAAGTTATTATCCCTTCTCTTAATACTTCCTGGGTGGGTATTTTTCTTTCTTGCATAGATAGGTCCTTCAAATCTCCTCACATTTTTTCAACCTTGATAGCTAATTATCTTTCCTTCTATCCCTCCCACGTTGTTACTTTGTTCTATTGCTTCTAATTTTCCTCTCATTCTTCTATTAGTCAGTTTATTTTTCTGGCTATGAAATCTCGTAGTTCTTGCTTTTTCTTTTCTGTAGCTTCTTCCTCTGCTTTTATTCTGATTTTATCCTTTTCAATCCAAGTCTTACCTAACAAAAGTGGGAAAGGTGCACTATTCTCGACAAACTTAATGAGTTCAAATTCCTCTTCAGTCGATGTTCCATGAATAATAATAGGTACATATGTAACTCTTCCACATAAGGTTGTCATATTTCCCTTAAACATGCCTATCCTTCCCAATGAAGGTATCACAATAGGCTTTCCCAAAATTTTCCAAGTGTCTTTTGTCATAATATTCACTTGCGTTTCTTCATCCAAGACACAGTCTATGTCAAAGTATTCTATTCTTGCACTTATATGTTGTTTTTCTTTCAGGATCTATAGCAAAATAAAATCTTTGTGAGCATCCATCATTTCTTTCAATTGTACTAATGTTGGCCCTTGACCGGGTTTTTTGGAAACGCTGGTCATGTTTGACCAATTTTGGGACTTCGACGGGCTAGTTGAAGGTGAAGCACGAGGCGAAGCGGAGATCGTGGGATCTCGCCACCTTTTGTGGACTTTTTGGGTTTAGGGTTTATGTAACAGGTATGGGATGTCAGCCCATGGGTTTTACCCATGTTTAGGCCCATTTTGTAATGTATAAATAGAAATCTAGGCGATGTAAGTAGGAGAGAGCTAAGTGATGTTGTGCTAAGTGAAAGCAATGTAAGTAGTTGGATCTATGTGATTGAGTTAGCTCTTTGCATACCATGTGATTAGAACTTGTAGAGCTAAGTGCAAGTAATTGTAAGAAAGGATCAATGTTGTGCCAAGCTCGGGGAAGGAGGATCTGGCGAGGTGTGCACAGATCTCTTGTCCTATGTGGAGTTGGTTTCGATGCTCTGTGCATGTAAAGAGATTGGCATAATATAATAAAGAAGAAGAAGAGTCGGTGGACATAGCCCCATGCTGGGGGTGAACCACGTATATCCTATGTTGTGATTGCTTTGTGCTATACTGTTCATGTGTTTATGTATTTATGTGTTTGGTGTTGTTATCTTAATGTATGTTAGATGCATCTGATATATTATCTTAGTGCTTAGTAATGTGAATGAATTTTAGATCTGATCTACTTCTCTGTGCTAAGTTCTTGAATATGTTTAATACTGCGTTGCTATGTGATTAGGGTATTACCTGTGATGTGAATAAGAGGTAAATAATAATGAGTGTTGATTGCTAAGTGCTCTGTTAAGTATTATAATCATAGATCTATGTCCCAGCTAGGTTGTAGACACTTGATTCCTGCAACCCCCCTGCCTCTACCTCGGGTAAGACTTCATCTGCTTCATAGGTGTTGCCGAAAGGGTCGGTAGTTAGGGTTTTGTTGGTGCCCTATTGAAGCATTGAACCATGGGTATTCCCCTGTGCCAACAAATGGTTTCATTGCCAGGACCTGAAACTATGATTGCTAGGAACTGAAGAAAAGAGAAATCTTTGTGTGTAGATATGCTACTGCAGTGCATAGTATTCTACTTGACTTGCGAAGCTCTGTGCTAAGAAAGGAATCATATCTGAAGATAAGAGGTAATATCTTAAATCTTTGTGCTCTGATAAAGGTAAGATAAGTGGAATTTTTTGTTTCGAAAGAATGGATCTAGGTATGTTTAATATATTTGGTCCTAGTCTGAAAACTAGGGCACAACTAGAAGAAAGAAGATATGATATGAATAGATATGATAGAACTAGTGAAAGATATGTTATTCCTATGCATAGGCATAATTATTGGACTAACCAATGGTTGCAGGATCCTAGAAAGATTTTTTTGCGGGTTAGTTACTGTGATCCCAGTGCACAGTACAGGAAAGGTTGGGGATCATCTAAGAGAAAGAGAGGATTAACTTTTTGTTATAGTTGTAGAAGACCAAGACATATTGCTAAGGAATGCCCTGGTAGAAGTCCTATTTTTCTTTGTTGTAAAGCTATTGGACATGAAGTTTTGGATTTCCCTAGAATGATTGATAAAGTTGAAAATATGAATAGGAGACAAGAAAACCATGAGAAAGGCCAAGAAACTAAGGATATGATAGAACCCCAAAAAGAATCTGATACTGTATTGTTGCTGATGAAAGAAACCATAAATGATCACATAGACATCAACTTATGAGAGATCTTAAAAGAGAAACAATGTATAGAAACAAGAATAGGAGACTTCGACATAGACTCTGTATTGGATGCAGAAACACAAGTAAATATCATGAAAGAAGGAACTTGGGAAATTTTGGGAAAGCCAACTATGGTTCCTTCACTGGGAGGAATAGGATTGTTTAAAGGAAAATTGGTAACCCTATGTGGAAGACTTACCCAAATACATATGAGTTCTCATGGATCTATGACAAAGGAAGAATTTGAGGTCATTAAGTTTGTTGAGAAGAACGCCCCATTTTCTCTTTTGCTAGGAAGAACCTGGATTAAGAAAGATCAAGTTAGAAGGAAAAAAGAAGAGGAAGCTATAGAACATAAAAAGAAAAAACTAAGGGATTTCATGGCTAGGAGAATGACATGCTTAATAGAAGAGTAGGAGGACAATTCGAAGCTACTTAAGGCCATAGACTTCATTGTCGAAGTTGAAAGAACACAAGAAGACTTGAAACACATGTCCATGCATGAGAGCAGAGCATCTACTCCAGAAAGAGAAGAGGTATTACCCTCAAACCCTATGAAAGAATCTCATCAACGTGAAGTTAGTATTTTAAGTACAGACAAGAATCAGAATGGAAAGAGGAACCTAGTAACTCAAATCACAGGAAAGAAGGATAGAAATCTCATTAAGAAGAAAGCTAAGCTAGAAAAATTGCAAGAGATTCCAGAGAGGACTTCAGAGAAGGAAATATTGCAGAATTTGAACTTCACCAAAATATCAGAACAATGTATATTGGCACTTCACCATGATGAAGAAATATGACCATTAGAGGCACCCCGACCATTAGACTGATGCTCAAAATCGGCTAGAAACGTAGTTATGGCCAGAAAGATCGCCATTGGACTGTTGAGACCGTGCCCTAACAGATGGAATCACATTGATGAACTCTCTCTTTCCTGTTGGAGGGATCCGTTATGACATTGTCTATTTATCCTGTCGAATGTTGCACCGAGGAAAATTTTGTGAATTGTAGTGGATCCCACAGAGAATTCATTATTAGTGCACTGTGCTTATTGAGACCTCACCGCCCATTCTATTACCTTGAGTGTTCGATCATCGACCTGAGATACCTGATCTCGAACGTTCATTTTGGGTGACTTCAGCATAGTAGAGAAATCCTTCGAGGATATCCTCATAGATCTCATGACTAAGAAGGTCATGTATGTAGGAGTTCATGCCTCGTCGACGAGAAGAGTGCAAGCATCCCCATTGAATGCTCATGGATCTAGACCATCCCGAGCTATGAAAAAGAAACAAACCAAGCATCATGATGACTTGGCGAATGCGAAGCTCATCCCTTCAATCCTTCCTAACTACATCCCACCTATGGCTCATGCGGTGAGTCATCACAGTGTCCCAAGGGACTTCGACTACACACTGACTAATGCATACCTTTCGAAGGGGATACACGCAGTCAAACCGTAGTTGGAGAGGATTCTAATGTTGAATATTAATGACTATAATTTGGGATACCACAAGAACTATGGAATGCTCTCACCTCATAAGTATTTAACCAAGAAAAAGGGGAAGAAGTCGAAGATAATCCCCCAACCATGGACCATGGACATCGCGAGGCCCACGATCCTCAACGTGATGAAGTTACCACACTTTGGAAGGAATCAGAAGGTTAACGCATGTTGTAAGCTCTGGCACTGATCCATCGGATCACCAGATTAAGCATGCAAGGAACAAACCCACAAGACTTTTACTCGAGAAAGGATGCACATCGCACCCTGGAATAGACAATCAAAGACACCTATGGCAATGTGGAAAAGGGGAAGCGAGACTACAAGGTAGCCTCCATATAGAATGGTGTAGTGTGCATATATTTCCAGTTTATTTCTAGTAAGCTAGTTAGGAAAAAAAGACCCATGCAGGTCACGGGGTTTGTCGTCGACCTCGCAGGAAAAATGTGTGGAAGGGATACAAATGAACTGGGTGAGCTACCTTGTCAACCAGTTAGAGAAATACTATCACGAAGCTTAGGATCAGGGCTATGAGTTCCACTTCAGTTGGTTGCTAATCCTCATCACCTTCATTTCTTGGGAGATGCCGAAAGGAGAGACCTTCCCTGAAATTGAGCCATCTAAACCACTAGCTACGAAGTTCACTACACTCTGGTATTCAAGTGACATGATGAAACAATGGAAGTCAAATGCGGTGTTCCAAACCTATTACCTGCAGCTAAAGAGGGCCCTCACATGACACCAAATATCTTGCACAAGTTCAGGCCCCTTGTGAAGTTGCGCGCAGATAGAAATTTTATTTATATCACTCCGTGTGGAGATGAACATAAAGAAGAGCTCCAATCCTACTATAAACTCACAAAGAAGGAAATGAAATACATAACTAAGGAATGCATGTAGAGTTCCTTATACCAGTCGACCAGACAGAACCTTCTGACCCCAACCTCATCAGAATTCCTATGGTCACTCATGAAGAGTATGATTCACCCAACAACAATAGAAGGAAGAAGAAGGAAGAGGTACATGAATTGAATAACGCATCAAAAGAGATTTCTTCATATTCATTTGAAGGAGGAGGGGCTAAAGAAGTATATAAAGAAGAGGAAAATGGGGAAGAATATAAGAAGAAGCAGGGCAAAGTAACACCACCTAAGGATCCCATTGATGAGGCTGGGACATCCAAGAAAAGAAAGGTTTTCCCCATGAAACCTTCATAGTGGAAGAAGTCAAAAGCTAGTAAGCCCAAGTTGCAAATTTTACTCATGATGGATGACATTGACCTCATCATCATCATTGTATCAGATACTTCATAGGATATTTTACAGCACAATAAAGCAAAGTAATAGACTATGTATGATAGGATCAAAGAAGAACTGAAAGGGGTACAACAAGCCCTCTACTCTAGCTACGCAGTGTCTACTGTGCCACTGTCATCTAAAGGAATGGAGTTGGGAGATGAGCTTGCCTAGCTACGCAGATTAGAAGAATCGACCAAAGCTCACCTTCATCGTGTCTAGGAGGAAAAATAACATGCCACAGATGCCATGGAGCAATCAAAGGAGGAAGCCATAGAGCAATGTCGGGTTGTGCAGTAGGAAAAAGACAACCTTCAGGTGAAGTTCAAAGAGGATAGAGCACAAATTCAGAAGGAGAAAGAACAAATGTTTGCAGAGCAGACGAGAGTTAAAGAAGCAGTCACCAGAGCACTTTGCTTTGTGACAGGCTTATAATAGATAGAATAAGAACCAAATGAGAGTCAATTGGTGAAGCTTGTTGAAGCCATTCAACAGCTTCAACAAAGAGTATCAGAACTGGAGTTACAAGCAATGCCAAGCACTCAGCACGAAGTGTGAGATCAGAGAGAGTAAACTTCCAGGAGCACAATTAAGAGAATCAAGGCATTAGCCTTGGAATGCAAACAACTCAACAATCAAAGTGCATAGACCTATGAGCACCTTGCAAAGGAACCTGAACTAAGGACACTGGAGTCACAACTCCAGGAGGTAAAACAACAAGCAACATCAATGCAAGCACAGTTGAAGCCATTATCAACGATCGAGAGGATGAAAGGTCCCAATAACAATGAATGGTTCAAAAATAGGTCCATGCCATCCAGAGTAAAGTCATGGAAGTAACCCAGAGACTCCATCCAGTGCAAGATGAATCCTGAACACTTTTTGAGGAAATTGAAGGACAAGGTGCACAGCTAGAACAAGTAGTCACCACAATAGAACAATGCTTAGAAGGATCAGTGACTGAGAAAGTCATTCAAGAGTTCGTCGAGCAGGAGGCTCTAGCGAAGTAGTAGGTCTAAGAATCTCAAGCTAAGCTCGAGGCCTTTGAAGTATAATTACCCAGATCAGAGTGACTCGAGATGAGTCACAAGTGAGTGTTGGGGGCCTGTTGGCCCTTGGATAGGTTTTGTGGAAACCCTAGTCATGTTTGACCAATTTTGGGACTTCGACGGACTGGTTGAAGGTGGAGCACCAAGAAAAGTTTAGATCATGGGATCTCACCACCTTTTGTGGACTTTTTGGGTTTACAGTTTATGTCACGAGTATGTGATGTCAACCCATGGGTTTTACCCATGTTTAGGCCCATTTTGTAATGTATAAATAGAAAGCTAGGTGATGTAAGTAGTAGAGATATAAGTGATGTTGTGCTAAGTGAAAGCAATGTAAGTAGTTGGATCTATGTTATTGAGTTATCTCTATGCATATCATGTGATGAGAACTTGCAGAGCTGAGTGCAAGTAATTGTAAGAAAGGCTCAGTGATGTGCCAAGCTCGAGGAAGGAGGATATGGTGAGGTGCGCACATATCTCCTATCCTATGCAGAGTTGGTTTAGATGCTCTGTGCATGTAAGGAGATTGACAAAAGATAATAAATAAGAAGAAGAGTTGGTGGATGTAGACCCATGCTGGGGGTGAACCACACATATCATGTGATGTGATTGGTTTGTGCTATACTGTTCATGTGTTTATGTATTTATATTCTTGGTGATGATATCTTAATGTATGTTATATGCATATGATATAGTATCTCAGTGCTTAGTAATGTGAATGAATGCTATATCTGATCTACTTCTATGTGATAATTTCTTTAATATGTTGAATAATGCGTTGCTCTGTAATTGCGGTTTTACCTGCAATGTCAATAAGAGGTAAATACTAATGAGTGTTAACTGCTAAGTACTCTGTTAAGTATTGTAATCACAGATCTCTATCCCAGTTAGGTTGTAGACACTTGATTCATGCAACCCCCCTGCCTCTACCTTGAGTGAGACTTCATCTGCTTCATAGGTGTTTTCGAAAGGGCCGGTAGTTAGGGTTTTGTTGGTGCACTGTTGAAGTGTTGAACCCTGGGTTTGACCCTATGCCAACAACTAATGTAGTCCGATATTTATATGATTCTTTCTCTTTATGATTCTCTAACATGCCCTTAGTCTCTTGACTTCCTTCATAGTTTTCTTGTCTCATGTTCATTCGTTCAACTTTAGCAATCATCCTTGGAAAATCCTCAATCTCATGACCAACAATATTACAACACAGATAAATAAGACCTGTAATAGGGAATTCCTTAGCAAAATGTCCCGGTCTTCTGCAATTATAGCACAATGTCAATCCTCTTTTCCTCTTGTATGTTCCCCAAACTCTTCTGTACTGTGCACTAGCATCACAGTGCTGGACCTGCAATCTGCAAAAATTCTTTCTAGGTCCCTGCATCAACTTAATAGTCCAAAAATTCTTTCTATGCATAGGAATGACATATCTTTCATTACTCAGATCAAAGTTTTCTTTCAACTATGCCCTAGCCTTAAGACTAGGACATAATCTATTAAACATACTTTTCATGCTTTTGAAACAAAAAAAATCACCTATCTTACTCTTATCAAAGCACAAAGCTTTAGCTCTTTCAAGATGTTACCTCTTTTCTTCAGATCATATTTCTTTCTTAGCACAGAGCTTTGCAAGTCAAGTAGAATACTGTGCACTCTAGGAACAGATATACACACATATATTCTCTTTTCTTTACTTCATTTCCCAGCAATCATAGTTTCATGTCCCAACAATAGAACCATTTGTTAACACAGGGGCAGACCCAAGGTTCAATGCTTAACAATGCACCAACAAAACCCCGATTATCGGCCCTTTTGAAAACACCTGCGAAGCAGGTGAGGTCTCACCTGAGATAGAAGTAGGGGGGTTATAGGATGCAGGTGTCTGTAACCAAGATGGGACATAGATCTGTGATAATAACACTTCACAGAGTACTCTATTAACACTTAAGATTAACATGCATTAGTTCATTAGCATCGCAGAACATATGCCAAATCCATATCGACGTAATAACAATAAATATTAATCACTTCAACCACTTAGCACATAGCACAAAGTTAGATATAATCATTAATTTATCTTTAATTAAAGCACTAAGTATCAACATATCTATCTATCATACATAATAATCAAAGAAATAAGAAAATAACATAAATAACATAGCACAAAGAACACCAAGACACAAGATATACGTGGTTCACGCCAGTGTGGGGCTACATCCACCAATCGCTTCACCTTCTTTATTATTCATCTAGATCTTACATTTAATTTCTCCCATGCACTAAGCCATAGATACGAGCTTCACACCAGAAAGGAGATCTGTGCACTGAGCACCAAATCCTCCTTCCAAAACTAGGTCAAGGCACAGAGACAACTTCTCTATCGAGAACAGAGCCTTAACACATATACATTCTTTTGCACAAAGAAACTCAAAACTACTTGCACTTAGCTACCAAGACTTCACTTCACTATCCTTCTACAATACATTCTTCTTTTATTTATACTTTTACAAACCCTTACAATAGGGCCCAAAATGGGAAAACCCCATGGGACGACATCCCATCATCCATTACAAAAACCCTAGAGGACCCCTTACTAGGTCCACATAGCCTACAAATTAAGTGAGATCTACAATCTCATCTCAGCCTAGGCATTCCTTCCTCAACCAATATGTTGAAGTCAAAAAAGTGGTCCAAACCTGACCAAAGTTTCCTCAAAACCCGGTCGAGGGCCAACACCATTTCTTAAAAGTATTAAAAACATCAGATTTTTTTCGAATGCAATAAAACCAAGTTTTTCTAGTTGCATAGTCAATAAAAATAACATAATAATGAGATACACCAAGAGATGATACCTGAGATGGTCCCCATACATTTCTATGCACAAGCTCTAACCTTTCACTCTTCTTTTATTTTCCGACTCTGTTAAATCTGACTCTCTTTTGTTTTCCATAAACACAATTCTCACATGAATCCAAATCAATTTGTTTACAATATGACAACACATTTCTTTTGTGAAGTATCTGCATCCCCTTATCACTCATGTGTCCAAGCCTATGATGCCACAGTGTTGTATCCACTCCTGTAGAATCTAAAGTGATAGAAGAGTCAGTATTACCAATACATAAATACAATGTACCTACCTTCTCTCCTTTTTCTATCATCAATGATCCTTTGATGACCTTCCACATCTTATCTGTAAATATTGATATACAACCTTCACTTTCTATCTTTCCTGTTGAAATTAGTTTTTTCCTTAGATATAGAACATGTCTTACCTCTTTCAACAACCATTGGTTTCCATTGCTTTGCTTTATTTTTACCTTTCCCATTCCAACAATTTTTCATGGTGCAACATCACCCAAATGAACCTGTCCAAAATCACATTGAACATAATCTAGAAAATGTTTCCTGGGGGGTGTGGCTTGAAATGAGTGAAGCCTCTGAATCTACTATCCAAGACTCATAAATATTATCTACAGAAAGAATCAAAGCATCTTGTAACACATCACCTGTTACATTTGCTTTCTGATTTTTCTCATGATGTCCATCTCTTTGTTTCTTTGGAGCTTTGTAGTCTTTCTTCAGATGTCCTTTCTTCCTACAATTCCATCACTCTATGTTTCCAAATCTAGATTTGGATCTGCCCTTCCTAGAATTCCCATGGTTCCTTGAGCCCTTTCCTCTATCTTTTTTTCTTCCCCTGTTCTCAATGTTCAACACATTACCTGATGTCTCACATGTGCTTTTCCATCAAGTTTCCTCGCTAAGGATAACACCAACAACATCATCAAATTTTAAAGTATTTGAACCAGAGACATAGTTACTTACAACAATGACCAAGACGTTCCAGTTTTCTGGCAATGAGAAAAATATTAGAAGATCCCTAACGTCATAATCAAATTACACTTTTATAGAACTTAGTTGATTAGTAACCGTATTAAAATAATTTAAATGATCTGCAACAGACCCACCTTTTGACATCTTCATATTAAATAATCTCTTCATTAGAAATACCTTATTTGATGCTGAGGGTTTTTCATACAGTTTATCGAATGAATCCATCAACTCCTTCGTTGTCTTTTCTTTTGAAATATTTAAATCCACTGTGGCACAGACCCTTCCCCTCTGGGGATGCTCGACCTCTCGGTCTTGGATCGTTCAAAATACTGATTTAGATCGATTCTTCGGGTCCCTATGGGTGACCCAAAATTATTACACACTAGTCCTTCTTTCTCCAAAGTGTGGGTCCCCTCAACCCAGTGGCTCTCTTCTTGGCCCTTTGAAGAAAATTGGTGGTGACACTCATTCTCCATACTAGGCCTTTTATATCATGTGACCTTAGGATGTGTCTTGGGGATAAACCATGAAAAGCACATCAGGCTTTGGGCTTTGTCTCTTTTCATGACAACCAACTCCTATGTTCTCGAACTCCGAATTAATGAACTAAAATGGCATGAGGATCAATGTTCCCCATCCCTCCTTTTGATCGATGACTGCGATCTATTCAGACTCCAACCTTTGGGAATATCTCGCTATCCCCCTCAGATATCTCCTAGAGTATGACTCCTCTGAATCGTACAAATTTCTTCCACACGTTCCTTCTAGATCAATAGTTTGGATTCAAACTGCTCTTCATGACTTCATGAGGATTTCTGTTTTCTCTCAGCAAACTTTCCAGATCGCCAACTCTTGGATCTCCTGATATTTCACCACCTATCTCCTCCTGACTATGGACGATTCTATCTCCTTTGGAACTTTGAGGAGTCCTTCCTCCTTGCTGATACTTAACACTTTTTCCACCCAAGACTTAGAATCTTCTCGTCCTTCTTCTGCGCTAGTCATTATAATATTTTTCTCGTCTTGAAACCTTCAAGGTTCTCAGTTCTCCTACGTCCTTCCCTGGACTGTCTATTTCCCTCCTCGCAACTTAACTCCCTTCCTCATGAGCTTGTAAGATGAACTCATTGTGTCCATGGCACACTCCTTGTGCTTGTTTAAGTCTTATGATGGCTTCTCCCTGATCCCTCCCAAAAGTCTTAAAGCATATCCTTCCTTGGTCGATGCACTCTTGCAAAGCCTTCTTTCCTCAGAGTGTTCAAAAACCCCGGGTTTCTCTCAACACATCCAACACTCCAGAATATGTTTCTCCTATGCGTGTTCTCACTTTCTCAATGCCCTCATGGAAGAGTATTATAGAGTATTCAACAACTCTGCATTGTGCTTCTTCCCACACAACCTTTCCTACCAAGGTATTCAAAAACCTTGAAATTCCCTTCCGAGTCTGTGAATTATCCTGGTTTTCCCTCCTAGATGCTTCACTTCTGACTCGAATGAGTTTAGACACGAACTCTTTACGTCGGCTCACAGAGTTTCTACTCTCTATCACACACTCCTTGCACTTAGACTCGAGAACTAGAACTAACTCAACATACTCATAGATAAAATATTATAATTCTATCCATGCAGATGATTTCTAACATATTTCTACAGTAAAAACGCATATGAATGACATTCACAACTAAACATCTATTACACAGAAATTGACAAACAAGAAAATCTATTCTTTTTCTATTAATGGTGGAATGTCCATTAAAATATGTGAGTCTGAACTACGACTGAGTCTCGAATCTGTCTCTCTCTATCCTCTATATCCTATATTTCTTGTCTACTATCCATCTATATCCTATATATTCTCTACTGGCAACAATACAAGAGTTTATACAAGAGGGGCTTGATGAGCTTCCCTCCAAGATAATCTAGTGGTGTCTAATCACCATCCAAAATGCCTGACTAATGAGGCTGATTAAAATGATGGAAATATGATCCAAATCAGATACAGATCCCTCCTACCATCAACCACTTAATGGTGACCTCATCTATAGCTTTTGCAAAGGCACAACTTGGTTCTACCAGCCTAAAAACATTAATTTGCTTAATCACTAATAAGAGTTTTGAAGGAAAAATGAGGGGGTGACACCTCTCCCTTCCTTGAATGTGCACCAATCATTTTAATTAGCTGACACATGCTGAGGTGGAGCAATGCTCCTGCATCATACTCCACAGCTACGAAAATTCATGAGCTCCTGCTCATGAGCTTCCAAGCTCTGTTGAAATCCTCCAGGATCCCAAACTTTCTCCTAGAGCTATCCTCCTGCTCCTCTGATTCGTTGCTGCTGCTGCATCTTTCTCGCCGCTCATGCAGGTTATTTTCTGTCTAGCTTCTCCTTGTTGACAACTTCTTCCATTGACCTCAACATCAACCTCCTTATCTCCTCTACAACTTCTTCCATCTGCTTCATCGGTTGGTTCTCCTTGTGAAGTCTACTCAGCTGCAACTCTTCACGCTTCTCTATGGGTAGACCATCCTAACCTCCCATGCTACTTTCATCCCTTGTGACCCAGACTGACTACGCTGCTGCAGAGTCCAGTTCCACAGTCTCATCATTGAACTAATGTTCAACTACCTCCTCTGACAGAATAACTCCTATCAGTTCTTTGACTGGTCCTATTCTAGCTTCCTCCAGCTGCAACTCGTGTTGGCATATATCTCCTAGCATGTCTATCTCATGGAAACCACCTTCTAGTTCCAGACTGTCCAACCAGTCCTCCAACCTCTTCAAATCCATTTCCCACTGAGTGAGTGAATCAACTGGGTGCTCCTCTTTTATTGGGACAGACTTCATTATCTACTCCTTCTCCTCTATGATAGTCTCAGCTTGTTGTCCTTCTGTTGCATCTACAAAATGTGTGCTAGTCTCTCCTCAGCTGCTTGGCATGAATATATGGATTCCCCCAATGATCAAATTGCTCCTCTGTCCCTTCTCCTCTGTGACAAAATTTTTCAACTTGTCATCTTATTCATTCACACGACTTGCAATTCTGCATGCATATTCATATGGATGAGGCCTTTCTTCTGACTCCTTTACATATGTGAACACCCCCTGCTGACATGAACTCTCAGTTGAGTTCATCTCTTCTCCCTTTCCCACTTGGAAAATTAGGATGTCTCCTCTGCCCTCCTGGAAGTTTATGAGATCAACTAATTCATTTTCATTTCTCACTTGGAAACCTGCAAGACTTATCCCAGATATCTTTCCCTCACCATTGAGGTTTTTGGCATATCTCAACCACCTTATTAACACTTGTTTCTTCCCCCTAGCAAACAACTTTCGAACAGGCTAGTAAATTATCCTTTTCAAAGGCCACTCATATCTCCAACGTACCTTTGCCTCTTGCTGCATCTTAAATGATAGATTCTCCATTTCTTCTCGGATTTCATGAAGTTCCTTGTCCATCTTCACTTTTATTTTCTGCGGGAAGTATTTCCCTCGACCATGTTTATGACCTCCAATGGCCATATGAATTCACTTGCAGCTCACTTGGTTGTTTACCATCTGCTGTGTACCTTGCAAAAATTTCCACAGAGTATCACACTCTGTCTCTCTTCACCTACTATCTATAGGAAAATTCAAGATTTGACTCTACTTGATGTATCCAAACTGTCTCCTCTATATAAAAAAATCAATCCTATGGCTCCCTACTCTCCACTTGCCTAAAAACAATTTCAGGCTCTGATACCACTTGGTATCAGAGTATATCCTTTTCACTGTCTCCCCTTTTCCTACAATCTGTAGATAAAAGCTAGCTCTGATACCACTCTGGCACAGACCCTCCCCCTGTGGGCCTGCTCGACCTCCTATTCTTGGATCATTCAAAATACTAAGTTAGATCGACTCTTCAGGTCCCTGCAGGTACCCAAAATTATTATACACAGGTCCTTCTTTCTCCAAAGTGAGGGCCCCCTCAACCCCACAGATCTCTTCTTGGCCCTTGGAAGAAAATTAGCAGTGACACTCGTTCTCCATGCTAGGTCCTTTCTATCATGTGACCTCAGGTTGTGTCCTGGGGATAAACTAGGAAAAGCGCTTTGGTCTTCGAGTTTTGGCTCTTTTCACAATAACCAACTCCTATGTTCCCGAACTCTGAATCAATGAACTCAAACAACACAAGGATAAATGGTCCCTGTCCTTCCTTCTGATCGATGACTGTGATCTATTTGAACTACGACCTTCAGGAATCTCTCTCTACCCCCTTCAAACATCTCCCAGAGTACCACTCCTCCGAATTGTATATATTTCTTCCACGTGTTCCTTCCAGATCAACAATTTGGATTCAAACCACTCTTTGCTACTTCGTGAAGATTTTTGTTTTCTCTTGGAAAACCTTCCAGAGCTCCAAATCCTAGATCTCTTGATATTTTTCTACTTGTCTCCTCCTAATGATGGATGATTCTATATCCTTCGAAACTTCAGCGAGTCCTTCCTCCTTGCTGATACTTAACACTTTTTCCACTCAAGACTTAGATTGTTCTTGACCTTCTTCTATGCTAGTCCTTCTGAGATTTTTCTCGGCTTGAAACCTTTGAGGTTCTTAGTTCTTCTGCCTCCTTCTATGGACCATCTAGTTCCCTCCTGGAAACTTAATGCTCTTTTTTCTGAGATTGTAAGATGAACTTACTGTGTCCTTGGTGCACTCCTTGTGCTCGTTTAAGTCTTCTGACGGCTTCTCCCTGAGCCCTCCCAAAATTCTTAAGGCATCTCCTTCCTTAGTTGATGTACTCTTACAAAGACTTCCTTCCTTAGAGTGGTCAAAAACCCTGGGGTTCTCTCAATGCATCCAACACTCCAAAATTTGTTGCTCCTATGCGCATTTGCTCTTGCTCAATTCCCTTGTGGCAAAGTATTACAAAGTATTTAACAACTCTGCATTGTGCTTCTTCCCACACAACCTTTCCTTCCAAGGTATTCAACAACCTTGAAATTCTCTTCCGACTCTGTGAATTATCCTGGTGTGACCTCCTGATATCTTATCTTCTGACTCGAATGGGTTCAGACATGCACTCCTTGTGTCGGTTCACAAAGTTTCTACTCTCTGTCATGCATTCCTTGCACTTATCCTCGAGAACCAAAACTAACTCAACACACTCATAGATATAATATTACAATTCTATCCTTGCAGATGATTTATAACATATGTCTACATCAAAAATGCATATGAATGACATTCACAACTAAACATCCATTACACAGAAATTGACAAATAGGAAAATATGTTCTTTTTCTATTAATGGTGGAATGTCCATTACAATATATGAGTCCCAACTATGACTGAGTCTCGGCTCTCTCTCTATCATCTATCTCCTGTATATCTTGTCTACTATCCATATATATCCTATATATTCTCTATTAAAAAAAATACAAGAGTTAATACAAGAGGGGATCGATGAGCTTCTGCAAGATACTAGATATATAAAATATGCAGAACAGAAATAAAATGCTAGAAATGGCAGAATAACAGTAAAATATCCAGCATAATCTTCACAATACACAGAAATCATATAACAATAGCAATAGAAATAGCCCTTTGATTCAGAAAGCAATGTTCACAGGCCTCTTCGAGGGAGCAACCTCTAATCGAGTAGTGCTCTGTTACAATAATCTCCAAGCTAGGGTTCTCATACCCTCGACCCTTATTTATACTAAATATGTCTATTAAGAGAAGCATCTAGAGGAAGATCCTTCTAGAAGTGGAAGCTTCTATT
>JASDQU011506322.1:0-22921 GCA_032191745.1 Picea mariana | reverse complement strand
CAGCCTACCTCGGAGGCAAGTGCAAAGTTGGAAGCTGATGAGACCAAGACCGATGGCGCCACGGACATGCAATGGACGCTCAGCGGCGGGACACCTGTCATTGAAGAACCCTGGCCAGACCTCCTGCCAGAGTATGTGCCAGAATACACACAGCTGGCTCCTTACTTTAGCTCTCAGGATAGTTAATTTGTCTAGTTTTTATCTAGAATGTCAACAATTTTGTAACTAGATTAATATGGTTGGCTGAACTAGTTTCTCCCTATGGAGCAGTTCAGCAATTACAACCACTTGACTTGGCTATGTACTCTGTATCTTGAACTTCAGAAGGCTTTTTATATATAATACAAAAAACTTACTTACAAAAAAAAAAAAAAAGAGTATAACAACGACAAATTTGAATTTTTAAGACGAATTTTAATTTTATTTTTCTGTGGTTGATATGATAGTTCCATTGGACTTCACATAGTATATATATCCTTTTATTTCAAAATATTCCTGGAGATTAATTTTTCCAAGTTCATCGATCAAGGAAAAGTGCTAAAACGAGCCACATAGTACATTCGAGTCAGAAAGATTATATTAAAAGGCAAAGCAGGTCCTGTATATTCTTTAAGATCATAAAAAAAACTACAAAGATCATGAATGTATCATTAATTTTCTAGAATGAAGCATACAACTAAGAGCCAAGTAAACACCAAATGTATTGAAAGTCGAGCCACAAGGAAACACATGAACACAAAAGGCTCCAAGTGAGATCCCACAAGGGTCCATAGAGCAGCATCCATCGACCTATGCATCAAACAATTTGATATAAAAAAAAACACATGTGACATTAGTTTTCTCTTACATCTGGTATATGTTCCCATGAGAAAATAACTGGGGCCATGAGGTATGAACAAAAGTCTGCCAAACACAAGACAACACTAAACCAATGGAGCTTCGACATTGTATCCTAACTATAACCAAACCCCCAAATGGGGAACAAGAAACTTGCCAATTACTATTTTACCATGAAGCAAGATCACTATGGACATTTGCTTCCGATAGTGCCATGTTCTATCACTACCAGTTTTAACAATTCCAAATTTCCAATATTATTGGAAATTCCTGATGGTTCTGCCCATAGGAGCAAGCCATTTCGATGGTTCAAAGGATGGGCTTGAGTTATTCACAGTTTGATACTTTGTATGGGGTTTGTCCTCATGGTTCCCATTTCTAGACTGAACAATCTTATGCGCTTGTACATTACAATAAATGCACCTGCATGTATGAATTCCAATGCCCGAATTCCCCAATGTCTATAGGGAGTTATAAAGATCTCAAGCTCATGCTTCAACCCATGTTGAGCCTTTTTTTTTTCAATTAGGGCACCGAGAAAATGTAGATAACCTACCATAAAAGTATAGTTGGAGATCATCTTTTTTTGGTTTATTTGGGTACCCAAAAATGCAGAAATCCTGCCATGGTTATATAGTTGGAAAACATTTTTCCAATTTGGGCACCCAAAAAAGTGCAGACTCCTCCAACAAATCTATAGCCAGCCATCATTTTTTTTCATTTGGACACCCCAACAAATATGCAAAATTCTTACTGGGAGATGCAAAAAAAACATCAAAATAACAACAACGATTTGATTTGTAGTTAGTTTCTCCTTGTTTTTTCAAGTGCACAAAAGATACAAAATCTCTGGAAAGAAAATTTTACAGCCATAGATGTAAACTCCGAAGAAATTAGTCCCACGAACATTGATTTGGGTATTGAAGAAAAATTACAGAGACACATGAGTTTTTTTCATTTCCTGCCAAAGCTTGTTATGAATTTATTTTTTTATTTTTTTCAGCCGATATGCAATATTGCATTGTCCTCATTTAAGGTAAATTTGCTATGGACCCAAAAGTCGCGCAACATGTAGATACTGTTTGCCTTTTTCTGTAGGTATACTTCATATGGCAATTCTGCTAACCGAGGAAGCACATCTTGTAACATGGGTTGTCTAATTGTACAATGTACGATTGTTTTGCCCACAGTTTAGATGGCAACATTGAGACAATGCCTATATATGTAAGGGCATTTTTTACTGCATCGTAGACATTCAATTGTACCATCATTTATGAAAGCAGAGGCATAAGAAGGAGAGTTGCATTTGGCACATACAGGCTTGAAGGGGGTCGAGTATGCATTCGTTGCAACCAAAACACCCTCAACCTGGGCACATGAGCATAGAAGTTAATATATTGAACAATATAATATACAACTGCACAACAAAAAAAGAAAAAAAACTGTAGAAAATTGATGAGGGCAAATTGTATGAGCAAAGTGAGGATGAAATTGTAGATGTATACGCTCAACGGTTGTAGAGTTAGTTAGTTTCTTGAGATCTTGTACTATGTTTGTTTGCAATTTTGTTACAAATGTTGCTTGGGTTGTGCGAAAGATCCTTTCTTTAACATCTCTTTTCTTTGTTATATTTTTGAAGAGCATAAGTGGAAATTTCCCTTTATGCAATTGTTGTTCCATTGAGAAAAACAAATTTGAATAGGAGTCAAACAATTGCAGCTGCAACATGGAACAATGCAATAGTTGTGTAACATAACTGAGATACATGGACATGTGAAAGTAAAGGACAAAACTAAATATGGAGAACATTATCATTGCCTTGTCATTGTCTAACTCTCCATCTTTAATATGGGGAATGTGTTGCGAGCCAAGTTTTCTCGTGAGTGTGACAGCTGCACCAATGGTTCTGATTGGGTAAGTGTCGTTGCTCTGTGCAAGTTGGTTGATTGTTGTGTCCGGGACGAAACAATATTCTGAACAAATCGCGAGAATTTTTTCCACAATACTTGTTTCATTGAGCGATATAATCTGATCACAATCGCCACGGTCATATATTGTTTTGGGCAATATATTAAAATTTGTAATGGATATCGCATTACCTGGCAATATCTTTTCTACACGTTTCTTGACAAGTTGTGTGGGAATAGTCACTGTGATTGTCATCAGGGCTTCGTTGTTTGTCATGTCAGCACACATAATGGATCTAGTTTTGTTTGCCTTATCCAAGTAGGTGCTATAGATGACCATTATGTCCCCGACGAACACTTGTCCAGTTCGAGGGCTGTTCAAGCCCTCCATTGATAGTATTTTGTGTGTTATAAGTTAAGACCCGGTGACATTTTTTGAACGGGAAAAGTAATGTGAATGGTATTCTGCATTATTTTTTTTGTTTTATTTTTTCCTGGCATAAATGTACAAGTAGACACCCAACTTGGATGAAGTATGGAGCCAAAGTTTTGCAAAAAGACCTCTTAGTCTGCAAAAATTGCGCTATGTTCGTCGTCTCACTTGCGCTTGTTGATACCTCTTGTGAACTGCAAAGTATGTGTTGTAGATGACATCAACATATTTATCATGGCATAGATGAATAAATAACTGAGAATATTTGTTTGGTAAACATATGAGGAACACAATGTATGAATCTTTTCCTTTGGCCTTGTTGGTCTGTTGATGTTTGCGATGATTGACTGCTCATGGCCATGTCACTAGTCCAACTTATTCTGATGCAAGCATGTGTAGATGAACATCAGAAGAACTAAATAAGCATATGCATTGTATATTGTCCATAATTGTTTTGAATGTCACATACAGGGTCGAAGGAGATGGAATACGAAATAGGGTGTCAAGGGATACTTAGGAAACATGAGGACTCGACGGTCAAATTGTATGCCTCAAATTTTTTGACTGCAAAAATGTGTAAGAGGGAAAAGGGCATGATGGGGGGGTGCGGCGACCAATCTGCATATGGTGGAACCTCCGAAGCTAGAGGCGCAATCTTGAACCCGCTAGCATGGGAACCCGCGATCGGAAAAGCGGCTAAGTATGGAATGAGGAAACCGTCGGTCGAAGTTGAGATATAGAAGCATGAGTATAAATGTGAGCCCGTGAGTCCGCCAACCCGCACACCTAGAAATTTTTGGAAAGACGACTAAGAAAAGCAACTAGAAATCGAAAGTAGAGGAGAAAACCGAAGAGGAATTCAATTAAGTATAGAAGAGGGGAAAAACAGGGATAATAGAAAGTGGGAAAATTAGAAA
Source organism: Picea mariana (assembly GCA_032191745.1). Lineage (NCBI taxonomy): Eukaryota > Viridiplantae > Streptophyta > Pinopsida > Pinales > Pinaceae > Picea > Picea mariana. Next base: position 18,827 of record JASDQU011506322.1, on the reverse strand, counting down.
TGGGGAGGGCAATGTTTGGAAGGGGGAAGTCTCAACAAAGGCCCATTGTTTCCAAATCATCGTTTTCTAGTCCAATATTATATACACCCACTCGTTTTGTGTGTTTGATTTACTAGCACAATTGGTATACCTTTTCGAAGATTGTACTTTAGCCCCCTCTTTTGTGGCAGATAAGAATTCATCTTCCTGTCCAACTAATCAGTTTCTTTCAATGTAGCAATGCCGAACATACAATGGACATGAAGGTAAGTTAGCATGCAGAAAGACATGTAAAAAAAAGAAATACGGTTCTATTTATTTCAATGTAGCAACAAAGAGAATACAATTCACATGAGGATAGGTTACTATGTAGAAAGATACATAGTATCTACATACAGTAAATTAGGTGCAAAGCAGTAGAACAAGTAGAACAAATATGCAGACAATAAATGAAATACTAAACACTGGAATATGAAATAAGAGTAGAAGCATGCACCTTTGTATCTCCTCTTCTACATTTGTGGCAAAGAGTCCATCGTCTTCTCTAGTTATTCCGTTTGTTTAAATGTAGCAATGCAGAAAAATACAATGGACATGAAGGTAAGTTGGTATGCAGAAAGACATGTAAAAAAATAAACAGAGTTCGATTTATTTCAATGTAGCGGCACAAAGAATACAAAGGACATGAAGATAAGTTATTATGTAGGAAGATACACAATATCTACATACAATAAATTAGATGAACACATATACAAACAATAAATGAAATACAAAACAATGGAATATGAAATAACAGTACAAGCATGCACCTTTGTATCTCCTCTTCTACATTTGCGGTAAAGACTCCTTCATCTTCTCCAGTTATTCTGTTTGTTTCAATGTGGGAATGCACAAAATACAATGAACATGAATGGAAGCTGGTATGCAGGGGAGAACAAGTAATATGTACATACAATAAATGAGAATCAAGGAATAAAATAAAAGATAGTTAGAAACATGAACCTTTGCTTTTCTTGATCCATGGTTGTAATTATATAGAGTTTTTCCTGCCCAAAATATATTACAAGCCAGAAAATATTAAGAAATTGCATGGCCATAGCTGAATGATTTTGGTTTTGTGCAACAAAGTATCTAGATATGCTTTGAGACATGGAAATATAATTTTGCAATATCTTTGATGTACATCTCATATTTCAAGTACAAGACAAATTGTATCGTGGTCAGACCAGTCCGTCTACAGGATAAAGAGGTTGTATTGTGATATGGGCACATTTCACCATATATGGTTAATAAGTGTGTTTTGCACATGTTTTATCTTAACAAAAAGAAAACAGACATTGTAATTGCACATGTACTTGTCCAATTATTTGTTATGCCACTATTTTGTATCATGTTAACACTGAAGTATCCTAGAATGGTAATGGCTTCATCCAAATGTAAATGGTGTGATGCATTTGAGAACACATTCATTATGCTAGCAATGTTGCACGCCAAGCAACATAGAAAATATTGCAATTTGCAATCCACAAAACACCACTCTTGCTAGCACCATCTCAGTATCCTTTTCCTCTACAAGAACATTTTGTAAAGGCATGTAGGTATGGTTCAGAGCTAGGAAAAAAAACTGGAGCAAAATTTAAGAGCAGGATAGGCGGGCACGGGACATGCATCAGATCTCGACTTCGCCAAACATGACAAACGATAGAACCATAGGTCCACTTGCGGGTGCAGGACCTGAACACCGCAAAGTGCAAAAAAAACAGCTCCAACTGTTGACGCAGGACCCCAACCTTGCAAAGCCGAAGCAAACAAAAGAAAACAACAAGCAACAACCCAGCGAGGAAGCACGAACAGGCCCAACTGTAGCCCCACGACCTCGAACTCGCAAACTTGAACCAAACAAGAACAAGCAACAACTGACGAACCAATGAACAAGCAACAACCATTGAACTAGTAAACAACATATCTATCTCCAATGATTACCAAATTGCATCCCAAGCACAGAAGGAACCCGAAACATATGACGAGCATGCCAGTAGAAATAATCAAACATTCTTACTTGCAAACTGCAAACTGTAAACAACAAAGGACGAATAGAAATGAAATTATGGAATCTAAATTGACTATGCAATGATGAACGATAGAAGCACATGTCGAATTATGGGTGCAGGACTTGGACACCGCAAAGTAAAAAAAAACAGCTCCAACTGCAGATGCAGGACCCCAACCCTAAAAAGTTGAAGTAAACAAAAGCAAGCAACAAGCACCAACAGGTCCAACCGCAGGTGCAGGTCCTCAACCTTGCAAAGTTGAACCAAACAATAACAAGCAACAACCGATGAACCAACAAACAAGAAGCACCCATCGAACCAGTAAACAATGTATGTATCTTCAACGATGACCAAATTGCATTCCAAGCATAGAAGAAGTATGAAACATACAATGGCTATGCACCTGGCGATGGACAACAATATTGTCCAAATTTACTGCAACATTGTATGGAAAAATTCGAGGAAAAATGTACTGTGAGAAGCCTATTTAGGTAAACATTTAAGGCTGTCAAGCCGTTTAAGGGCCTCACAGTATGCAAACATTTAAGTTGTCAGGCATGTTTAAGGACCTCGCTCTATGTAAACATTTAAGTTGTTAGGCCTATTCAAGCACCTCAAAAAAAATTTCAATGCTCTAAACCTTTGGTATGTAAATATTTCAATACAAATAGAAATAATAAAAACATTAAAAAACAACGTTGATGCTCATAACTTTCGGTATGTAAACATTTAAATAAAAATGTAATAAAAATTAAAAAAAAAACGTCTAAGCTTAACATTTTGGATATCTAAACATTTACAACATTGGGAACAACAAAGTTGGCAATAAGACCTCCAATATATACTTCAATGAGACGATGACATATAAGGTTTTTTTTATTATATAAAAAAATAATGTTTTTACTTCTATAGTTCGAACAATACAGATGATGCAAAAATTTATAGTCAAAGGAGATATTAATATGAAGTCAACGAATTATCAATCGCTATAGTCCCTCTACGCCTTGGGCAGGGACTAATAATAATAATAATCTAATTTTAAAGTTGTGGTTAAGCTAGACATCAAATTGGTGTATGAGACTTTCTTGTTTGTGGGAAAAGGTACCCCCTCTGCACAAGGATTTGACTACTAAAGTTTATGAAGATATATGTACCGTACCCCCTCTGGATTTGAACTTGTAACCTCTTAGGAGGAAACACATGTTCTTAATCGTTACATTCACTATCTATCATTATACTTGATACTTAGTCTTTACCAATAAAAAAATAACATAACTAAAACACAATTATATNATATATATATATATATATATATATATATATATATATATTTAACATACCAAAGGCCTCTCCAAAGCATCCGTCTATTTCTCCTTTTTCTCTATGTTCTATAATAGCTACTAAATTAAAAATCCTCTCCATGGATTGGGTTCTTCTACTTTGTCTTTCTCTCCCATTCTCGCCATTGAAAATAAGGACATCATTAAGTATGGTTAGTAATTTATAGTATGGAATGCCTATTGCATTGCATGGTCTTTTAACAATAAATGAGTATGCACATGGTCTAGTTTTTTTAACAATAAAGGAGTATGTGAAGGTATTATAGAGTTACTTTTCTTTCAATGATTCTAATGAATTAATTTTGAGCTTCCAGGACATCTTGAGTCTCATCCCAAACAATCTTACTTTGGGACTCCCACATCTGTTAGTTAAACATGGGTGTTGAAGTTAATAAAGATCTCAACATTGATGTTAACTATTTTTCCTGGGGCACAAGGGAATAGACATTAAACAAGGCATACACATAACTATTTTTTGTGTTCATTGAGCAATTTAATCAAGCAATACCTTGGAATCTTGTTTTTTGAATATAGGCATAAGGCTTGTACACCTCATGGTTTGGATTTACTTGTATAGATTTCATGGAATAGAGTTGAAAATGTCAAGCTGAGATTCAATTACTTGTAATGTTGCCATGGAATGTGAAATTTGAGTTATAGTTAATGACTGCTCATCCTTGATTTCTTCATTGCCGAAATTATTGTGGTGACGATGGTTTAAATTATAATTTAATACTATGTAAAATTATGTAAGGAATAATGTTGAAAATGTTGAATTGAGATTTAGTTACTTCTAATGTCTCCATGGATGTCTAGTCTAAGTTGTAGTTAACGATTGCTTGGACTCGAATTCTTCATTACCAAGATTATTGTGGTGACAATAGCTTAAATTTTAATTTAATATTGCACAATTTTTTGAAAATAATACTGTTGAAAATTAGAGTTGGGATTTAGTTGCTTGTGATGTCTTCATGGAATGTCGAGTCCCAATAGTACTTAATTATTGCTATTATTTGCATTCTTTGTTGCCAAAATTGTTGTTCTAACGATAGTTCAAATTTTAAATTAAGAATACTCAAAGTTTTCTAAGGAAAAGTGTGGAAAATTTATAGTCAAGCTTTTATTACTTGCAATGTCTTCATAGAATGGCAAGTCCGATTTGTAGTTAATTATTTGACTTTTATTCTTCATTGTCGTAATTATTGTGGTAATGATAGTTGAAATTTTCGTTTAAGATGACTCAAATTTATGTAAAGAATGGTGTTGAAAATGTCCAGACTTAGTTACTTGTAAATTTTTTATGGAATGTCGAGTCCAAGTTGCAGTTAATGATTGCTTTGATTTGTACTCTTCATTGCCCAAATTATTATGCTAATGATAGTTCAAATCTTAAGTTAAGACTACTCAACTTTTTGTAAAGGGCGGTGTTGAAAATGTCAACTTATGATTTTATTACTTGTAATGTCTTCATAAAATGTTGAATCTGAGTTGTAATCAATGATTTATTTTATTTGCATTCTTCATTGCCAAAATTGTTATGGTATTGATAGTTCCAATTTTTAAGACCGCTCAAATTTATGTAAGAAATAGTGTTGAAAATGTCAAGTTGGGAATCCATTACTTGTAATGTCGTCATGGAATATTGAATTTAGGTTGTAGTTAATTATTGCTCTTATTTGAATTCTTCATTATAGAAATTGTTATGTTGACAATAGTTCAAATTTTATGTCAAGACTGCTCAATTTTTTGTAAGGGATGGTGTTGAAAATGTCGAGTTGGGATTCTGTTACTTGTAATGTCTTCATGGAATGTCAAGTCCAAGTTGTAGTTAATGATTACTCTAATTTGCTTTCTTCACTTCTAAAATTCTTCTATTGACAATATTTCAAATTTTAATTTAAGACGTCTTTTAATCAATTTTTTGTATGGAATAGATTTGAAAATGTCAAGTCGAAATTTAGTTACTTGTGATGCCTTCGTGGAATGTCAAGTCCAATTTGTAGTTAATGATTGTTATGATTTGCATTCTTCATTACCAAAATTGTTGTGTTTAGGATAGTTCAAATTTTAATTTAAGATCACTCAAATTTTTGTATGGGATAGTGTTTATGATATCAAATTGGAATTTTGTTACTTGTAATGCCTTCATTGAATGTCGAGTTTGAGTTGTCATTATTGATTTCTCTAATCTGCATCCTTCATTATCAAAATTGTTGTGATGATGATTGTTGAAATTTTAATTTAAGATTGCTTAAATTTCTATAAAGTATAGTGTTACAAATGTTGAGATGGGATTTTGTTACTTTTAATGTCTTAAGGGATGTCAAGTCCAAGTTGTAGTTAATGATTGTTTTGATTGCATTGACGATGATAGTTCTAATTTTAATTTCAGATTGCTAAAATTTTAAGACAAGTAAGTGTATTTTCATCATTGAAATTGTAAACTTTAATGTTGAAATTGCAATCTCGAATGGTTGAAATTGTTGATTATTGTTGATAGATGGAATGGAAAAGTCTCTTAAGCTATTGATGATAACACTTTCGAGGTAAGAAAAATCAAGCAAATGGAAGCATTTATCATTATTTGGCTCCCAAATGCATGGGATTTTCAAGGTTCATGCTACAAAAATCTCTAACAAACATAGTGATCCCCAGGGGGAGGGGATCAGAACATGGGCTTCAATTAGAGGATCTGATTGAGATGGTGTTGCATTCCCATAAAGGTTCAACCTTTCAATCCCCTCAATGATTCTTCCTATTCACCTATGATTATTCATATTTCACCTAAGATAATATTTACAATGTACCATGATCCCAAAGATTAGGTATCTAACACAACAAAATTATGCTCGCACTCTTCTTCTGTCATATTACCCTGCTTAAGTGAGAAATATTCGTCCTCCTCCTTCTCGTACTACATTTTTCCTAGATACTTTTCCTCAAAGTGGGTGCAGAATTGATCCCAACTTAAAATGTTCTTCATATACCTTTTCCTTCTGCTTAATATGGTCCCACCATAGATTTTCATCATCGATCAACTAATAGCTGGAAATCTTGGTCCACTCCATGGGGTTGAAATCATACAACATCATGTGTCTCTCAATATTCACCGACCGTGATTTTGCCTCATTGCCTCTCCTGATAACTCCATTGAAAGTAGGATCCTTTTGCTTCCTTGGTTCATAGCCCAATTTACAATACTTGAAGGGCTCTTGTGGCCGAGTTAAGCTTCTTCTTATAATGGTCTCTTACCTAGGTTCTTTATCTCATATATTAAGGATAAAACAAGGGAAAAGGCTAATCCAGATTATGTTTGGAACGAAATTAAAGTAGAGATATTACAATGAAAAACTCATGAAAATCGCAAGAAACAAAGAAATACAACAAACCTTGATTTCTATAAATGAAAGAATTGTAAAGAGACTGCAAAAATACAGAGTGCAAGACTTGCTAGAATGGTGGCAGCTTTATCTCTGAGAAGAGATGTGACGACTACACCCATTCGCCAGAAGATGATTACAATAAGGCTCTCAAGGCCTTTTTATGTTATACATGAATGCAAAACCCTAGACATCCAAAAACCTAACCCTATAAGGTGAAACACCAAAAGTCATGTGGGCCCTATGGGTAAGTTGGTGTAATTTGGTACCTCAACTTCCCAGGGTCGTAACTTTTGCATTTGACCTCCGTTTTAGGCGTGTGATAGCCGGTTGGAAAGGTCTCTTAGAAAACTACACATTCCGCCATCAAACTCTAACTCTATTTACAATTTGACTATGGAAAGCCAAAAAAACAACGTTTAGGGCCTCAAAATGGCCCTGGAAGTACAACAAGATGTGTTGACATGAAAACATACTAAAAAATCCAGTTGGATTAGGCGAGAGGGCATCTGTATTCACCTGGAGAATGTGTGGGGCTTCAGACAACCCTAGAAGTGTAGAACCCATAATTACAAAGCAATACATAAGAATGTGTTGAACTAAAAACTGACAATAGAAGCCAGTTGGAACAGGTGGGTGGCCACCAATATCCACCTGGATCAATCCTCCCCCCTTAGGAAGCGATGGTCTCCATTACGTTGAGTGCCCAACGAAGAGAGGAAAACATTTTCTGAATTTGAATCTTGGTGAGCTGCGTGCTTTGTTGGAGAAGTTATGTTGTTTGGTCTGTGAAAGACTGTCACCAACTTGTTGCTGGTAGGGTTGCATATGCTCCACTAATATGTTATCTCTAGGTTGGATGAGGCATTGTGTAGGCACCATTGTAGGTGAAGAAACACTATGCTTTTGCTGGATAGAAGGTGTTGAGGTTGCAGTGGTTATAGTAGTCTTCTATGCATCCTTTGAACAGACTGTGAAGAGGATGAATTTTGCAGTATGAGAGATTACCTTACAACACTGTTTTGGTGGAGCAATAGTCGAAACTACCTCTGGTATCCTATAGAGCTGACCTCCAANAGAAGGTGTTGAGGTTGCAGTGGTTATAGTAGTCTTCTATGCATCCTTTGAACAGACTGTGAAGAGGATGAATTTTGCAGTATGAGAGATTACCTTACAACACTGTTTTGGTGGAGCAATAGTCGAAACTACCTCTGGTATCCTATAGAGATGACCTCCCAAAGTAATAATGACACTACGGGGTCTAGACTCATAGACAACATGATGTCTCCATAAAAATGGTTGGCCCAAAACCACATCACAGACATCGAGAGGGGAAAAATTACACATTACCTCATCCTTGAAGGGATGGATGCCATAGGACAGGTGACACTACTGGCTAACATGGAGATCTCGTCCCTGGTGAAGCCAACCAATGTTGTATGGTTGCGGGTGGGGTGTTGTCGGCAACCCCAACTATTTGATGTTCTTAGCTAAGATGAGGTTCTTCTGGCTATCATTATCAACAATGAAATGCAATGGGGTCCCCTTCACCCACATCTGTGAATGGAGGAGGTGCTCCCCCTCTTCAGGATCTACTGATTCTTCTAGTTGAATTGTTGTGGTTGCGATAGTGGCAATGGGGTCTGCCTCGATGATCTATCTGTTTTCAATATTTTATGGATCAGATTCTGAATTAGGGTTCGACACCGTGTCTTTGAACTCGACCACCAATGACTGTTTCAAGCAACATTCATCGATGTTGTGCTAGGGGATTTTGTGGAAGTCACACCACTTCCTAGTGTCATTCTCTGTCTTTCCTTTACGTTTATTATCCTATGTCTTGGACTGGTTGTCTAGAGGTTGTTGGTTAGGGCCATCCTTACCATGCTTTGGTTGTAGCAGATTTGCAGACCCAAATTCCCCTTTGTTCTGGTGCCTAAATTTCTGCTCGATTTTGACAACATATCGATAGGCAACTCCTAATGATGAGAAGTTTAGGAAATCCATTTCTGTTTGGATGTACCTATGTAGAGCCCCATGTATTTCAGAACCATATGCCACTCGGAGTCTTTGATACCCATCTTGGTGCGCAAGGTATAAAAAGTATTTGTGAGCTCCGACACTATTTGGCTCTTCTCTTACCACAGTGTGGTCCATCTCATGTACTGGTCTTCATAATTATCAACAGGATAGTATTGTTCTTTGACCGCATCCACAAAAAAGTCCCAAGTGGGCTTGACCCCATATATTCCAGATTCCTCTGTGGAATTTTTCTCCCAGTAAGTTTCCCACCAATGTTTGACATGGGGGAGAGCCTTGAGGAGTGCGAAGGTGATCTTTCCCTGTCGTAAAAAATTTGAACAGAGAAATAACCTTCTAATAGATTTAACCATTTTTCTAGGGAATCCGCATCTATCCAACCTTCAAATATGGGAATATCAAAATTAACTTGTACCTTGAAGGGGGTTGCATGGCCGCTTGATGAAGATGCTTCTGCTGTGGGCAGTCGTCAAAGGATCTGCGCGAAGTTGTCCATCATTTTTGTTCCTTTGTCGCGTGAGGGCTTCCTCGAGCAACATTTTAATAGGATCTCTTGATCCATCATCTTTCTTTTCATCCCCCATGGGTTGTTGTCGGGCTCAACGCGACCGATCTTGCAATGGCTTGATTGGTTCGACTCCCAACTTCTTGTACCAAGATCTTGTCGGATACATGCACGCAGAAAAATAAATGAAGAGCAGACTGCTCTGATACCACTGATCCGTATTATGTTTGGAACGAAATGAAAGCATAGATATACGATGAAACACTCATTAAAATTGCCAAAAACATAGAAATACATCAATACTTGATTTCTATTAATGAAAGAATTGTAAAGAGACTATAAAAATACGGAGTGCAAGACTCGCTAGAATGGTGGCAACTTTATTTCTGAGAAAAGATGTGATGGCTACGCTCATTCGCCAGAAGATGATCACAATGAGGCTCTGAAGGCCTTTTTATGTTAAACAGGAATGCCAAAACCCTAGACATCCAAAAACCTAACCCTAGAAGGTGAAACGTCAAAAGTCATGTCGGCCCTATGGGTAAGTTGTTGTAATTTGGTAGCTCAACTTCCAAAGGTCGTAACTTTTGCATATGAACTCCGTTTTAGGCGCATGATGGCCCATTGGAAAGGTCTTTCAGAGAACTACACATTCTGCCATCAAACTTTGACTCCATTTATATTTTGATTGCGACGAGCCAAAATAACAACGTTTAGGGCCCCAAAATGGACTTGGAAGTACAACAAGATGTGCTGACGTGAAAACATACAAAATAAGCCAGTTGCATTAGGCGAGAGGCCACCCGTATCGAGGATGTGTGGGGCTTCAGACAACCCTAGAAGTGTAGAAACCACAATTACAAAGCAATATAGAAGAACACAATGAACTAAAAACTAACAACATGAGCCAGTTGGAACAGGTGGGTGGCCACCAATATCCACCTAGATCAATCCTCCCCCCTTAGGAAGCAATGGTCTCCATTGCGTTCAGTGCCCAGGGAAGAGAAGAAATCATTTTCTGAATTTGAATCTTGGTGAGCTGCGTGCTTTGTTGGAGGAGTTATGCTGCTTGGTCTGTCAAAGTCTATCACTAGCCTGTTGCTGGAAGGGTTGCATATGCTCCACCAATATGTTGTCTCTAGGTTTGACGGGGCATTCTGTAGGCACCATTGTAGGTGAAGAAACAATTTGTTTTTGCTGGATAGAAGGTGTTGAGGATGCAATGGTTATAGCGGTATTCTTTGCATCCTTTAAACAAACCGCGAAGAGGATGAATTTTGCAGTATGAGAGATTACCTTGCGGCACTATTTTGGTGGAGCAGTAGTCAGAACTACCTCTGGTATCCTATAGAGCTGACCTCCCAAAGTAATAATGACACTACAAGGTCTAGACTCATAGACAACATGACGTCTCCATATATATGGTTGGCCCAAAACCACATCATAGACATCGAGAGGGGCAACATCACACATTACCTCATCCTTGAAGGGTTGGATGCCATAGGACAAGCAACACTGCTCGCTGATACGGAGATCTCGTCCCTGGTGAAGCCAACCAATGTTGTATGGTTGTGGGTGTGGTGTTGTTAGCAACCCCAACTGTTTGATGGTCTTAGCTGAGATGAGGTTATTCTGGCTATCATTATCAACAATGAAATGCAATGGGGTCCCCTTCACCCACATCTGTAAATGGAAGAGGTGCTCCCCCTCTTCTGGTTGAATTGTTGTGGTCGCGACTTTTATCACATATAGTTTTCAAGGGCAACAGGTTGTCCAAGTTCGTGGCCTGTACAAGAAACGTCAAAGCGAAGCGTTCAGAGCAGTCCATTTCGGGCTCGAAATGCAAGCAACAAGCGAGATCAGCTTCAACGACGGACATTCCTGAGAATATCATATCGGCAGTTTGCAGGAATCGGGGGTTTGAAATATTGTTAAAGTTGTTTGTCAAAGTGGAAAAAGCCAGAAGTGTCAAAGGCCCGAAGTGAATCTGGACCATCCATCGGCGGGGCCATGTGTCAACAGATCCATAGCTCCAGGTAAAAGCAGTTGAAGGCATAGGAGGTTTGAGATTTGATTTTTTTGGAGCCTGTAGACCCGAAGGGATATCAGTCGTCGATCTCTGGAGGCCACACGTCGTCAGATCATCCTCCGAGAGGTAATATTGTTCAACATCAAAAGTAGCGTCCCTCTCCTCCAGGGCACAGTTTGGCGGATTCTAAAGTTGGCGGGTGGTTGAGCTTGGTAGTGGCGCTAAATCTAGCAGGTGTGCCCAGATATCAGATCGGGACTAGATCTACAGCCACAGTTCATTACGAGGACGCAACATGCTCGGGCGATAATTTTCTTGAGTAGTCCCGCAATTAAAGCTGTGGTTTGGAAAGGTCTATGTGGCAAGAGGTGGTGGATTGCAGGCCCAAAAGCAGCGTGAAACCAAATCACCTTTGCGCAGCCCCGCAATCACGTGTTTATATGGTGTTCTATATGAGAGTACTACGTGGTCGCCCCCTGGGAATTTAATCTCGTTGATTTCCCGATGCAGACAGTTAATGAAGGCGAGGAGGGTTGGTGAAACCTCGTCTCACCACTTAAATGGAAAGCCAGAAGGACTGTGAGCAAGTCGAATCTTCTGCAGGTCCTTGCTAAAACATGATTGCGTCTGATAGAAGCTCACGTCTGAAAGAAGCTCACGTCTGACAGAAGACTGCATGCGCAGTCCGCCAGAGAACATGCATACGTAAAGCCTTGAAAGCAAAGACTTGAACACACCTCTGTTGTCAGTGGCGAATTGTTCTGAGTATATATGAGTCATTTTGATATTTTGTTATGGTTGATGGTTGAGCTAAGCTCCTGCATTGTAAAGTTTTAATGAAGCTTTGGTTCTCTGGTTATGTAACTTGATTTGAGACTTCTTGTTTAATGAAAGTAAACTTCTATTTCCATATTATTTGCCTATGATACAAAAGTGTCCATGATTGAAGGATTCACATGGATTGTTATAGCTGTGTTGCGATGTATGTCTGATCGCAGTTATGTTCTAACGCTCTTCGTTTTCCTGAAACTTCGAATACAAGAAGATCTTGTTTTCTGAGTTTTTCTTCCTTAGGCTGCTGGAAGACCGGATGTCCATAGTAGACCTCTACATTCTCCTCACCAGTTCTTCCTCCTACTCACTTTACTACAACTTACTGACTGAAGTTGGATCAAGACCTCAACTGCTTGTGCATGCTAGTCTAACATTGCTGAGTTAAAACGATATTTTCTTGAGTCTGAGCCCATTTAAACTCTTTAAATTATTCTTTGAGACATACAAATTGATGGGTATTGGGCTTACCTCCAATGCAATCTGGAGGTGACTTCTAGTGCTAACATTTATGGCGCCACTGCTGGGGAACGAATTGAAGACATTTCCTTGGGTAGAACGACAACGAACTTCTGATTCTGAAGATGCGTCAGATATCAGAACCTTTGAAGATTGTGCTTGCACTTGACGACTCCACTGTTTCAATGCGGCTGCTTCTAGATACACCTTAAGCTCCCTGGGAGAATAGAACGATCATAACTAGTCTTTGATGGTGAACAAAGACCAGACACACTCATTCTGCACATCATTCACCTGGTGACTCCATGGTTGAAGAATCGATTGGCGACTCCACTAGTTCAAAATGGACAAAATCTTAGCTCGAAGGTTTTCTCCCTTCAGTTTGCTTCTGTTCCTGGTTTTTCTAATATTGTCCCTACTATGGATGAATGGGGTGATTATTTGCCCATATTTAGAGAGTGTAAAGAGGACAACCCTACCGAGCATCTTCGTGAATTTCATGAACTCATGCATCAGTGGGAGATACATCATGAGGATGTATTAATGACGATGTTCATGTTCTCATTAGATGGGGATACTCATGAGTGGTATCGATCCTTGCCCCCTGCTAGCATCTCCTCCATGAGAGAGTTTCATGTAGCTTTCAATAGGCACTATCAAAAGTTTTATTCCTCTGAGTTTATTTGTCATAATTTTTGTGAGGAATATGAAGACAGTGATCAAGATATGGTTAGTTCTAATGAAAGCTGTGAGGATGAGGGGTATACCTCGGAGGAGTTGATAAATCTGGTAAAATCACTTTCTGCAAGAATGGAAAAATTGGAGGCAGAGCGTACTTGATGCTCTTACGAAGAAGATGCAGAGGATATTCCAGTCCTTGAAATAGATGTTCTTGGTAGCCCTGCTTATGATGAAGAAGTGATTTCAGATACTGGCCAAGAACAAACAACTTGCGATGAATATCCCGATGAAGATCACGAAGAGCAGAGCTCTCCCATGGTTCATGTTTATTATGATTGTGAATCTGATCCTTGGGATAGCCATGAAGGAGAAAGGGAGGAGCTAAATGCGCAATTTATCTCCTGTTTAGAGCCTGTCAATGAGAAACCATCGCCCGAGGCCAGTCAACCTGCATTGACTGTTCACCCACCTGTGCTTACCAGAGATACTGAACTCTGTGTGAGCAGTTGTGGAGCAGATTGGGCTGTTTGTTACAAATTTTTTGGAGTTTGCCACTCATTCTATGAGCCTATCAGTGAGTACTTGGAGTGGCATTTCCTTCATATCTTGGAGCCGTCCAACTTGATCTCAACTTTAGCCTTTGGAGAGAAGCTGAAGGATGTAACCATTCTGTTGTCACGGTTGCATTATCTGTTATTGATCACTGACAGAGTAAAAGATCTTCCAGTCAGGAAGTTACTTGAATGGCTATGGTGGAAATTTTCTTTCACCTAGCACCATGTAAAAATCAATTAGTTTAGGATTGTACATAAATAAGCTCTTGTGGAGCCCATGTGTGTTTATTTTCATGTTTTTTTTACTTATCGGCATGTATTCCTCAACAGGATGTTTTTTGAGCATGACGCCATAGTCCAATGCATAAGGCAACCAAAACTGCTTGTTCTTGGTATCTCGCAGGGAGCATGCCATCCCCACTAGAGCCAAATGTTATCACATATAGTTTTTAAGGGCAACATGTTGTCCAAGTTCACGGCCTGCACAAGAAACGTCAAAGGGAAATGTTCATAGCAGTCCATTTTGAGCTCGAAATGTAAGCAACTAGCGAGATCAGCTTTAGCGGTGGACATTCCTGAGAATATCATATTGGCAGTTCGTGGTAATCGGGGGTTCAAAATATTGTTAAAGTTGTTTGTCAAAGTGGTAAAATCTAGAAGTGATGAAGGCCCGAAGTGAATCTGAACCATCCATTGGCAAGGCCACGCATCATCAAATCCATAGCTCTGGGTAAAAGCAGTTGAAGGCAGAGGAGGTTTGAGATTTGATTTTCCTAGAGCCAGGAGACCCGAAGGGATCTCACCCGTCGATCTCTGGAGGCCACACGTCGTCAGATCATCCTTCGGGAAGTATTATTGTTCAACTTCAAAAGTAGCGTCCCCCTCCCCCAAGGCACAGTTTGGCGAATTCTAAAGTTGGCGGGCAGTTGAGCTTGGCAGTGGTGCTAAATCTAGCGGGTGTGCCCATATCTCAGATGAGGACTAGATCTATGGCCACAGTTCATTGCAGGGACGCAACATGCTCGGGTGATAATTTTCTTGAGTGGTCCCGCAATTGAAACCGTGGTTTGTCAAAAGGACTACATGACAAGAGGTGGTGGATTGCGGGCTCAAAAGCAGTGTGAACCCAAACCACCTTTGAGCGGCCCTGCAATCACGTGTTTATATGGTGTCCTATCCGAGAGCACTGCGTGGTCGCCCCCTGGGCATTTAATCTTGTTGATTTCCCAATGCAGACAGTTAATGAAGGTGAGGAAGGTTGGTGAAACCTCATCTCACCACTTAAATGGAAAGCCAAAAGGACTGTAAGCAAACTGACTCTTTTGCAGTTCCCTGCTGAAACACAATTGCCTCCGACAGAAGCTCATGTCTGACAAAAGCTCGCGTCTGACATAAGACTGCATGCGTAGTCTACCAGAGAACATGCAGACACAAAGCCTTGAAAGAAAAGACTTGAACACGCCTCTGTTGTTAGTGGCGAATTGTTAGGAGTATATAGGAGTTATTTTGATATTTTGTTATGGTCAATGGTTGAACTAAGCTCCCGTATTGTAAAGTTTTAGTGAAGCTCCAGTTCTCTGGTTATGTAACTTGATTTGAGACTTCTTGTTTAATGAAAGTCAACTTCTATTTCCATATTATTTGCCTTTGATACAGAAGTGTCCATGATTGAAGGATTCACATGGATTGTCATAGCTATGGTGTGATGTATGTTTAATCGCAGTTCTGTTTTAACGCTCTTCGGTTTCCTGAAACTTTGAATCCAAGAGAATCTTGTTTTCTGAGTTTTTCTTCCTTAGGCTGCTGGAAGACTGGATGTCCATATCAGACCTCTACATTCTCCTCACCTGTTCTTCCTCCTACTCACTTTACTACAACTTACTGATTGAATTTGGATCAAGACCTCAACTACTTGTGCATGCTGGTCCAACATTGCTGAGTTAAAACAATATTTTCTTGAGTCTGCGCCCATTTGACCTCTTTAAATTATTCATTGTGACATACAAACTGATGGGTACTGGGCTTACCTCCAATGCAATCTGGAGGTGACTTCTAGTACTAACAACGACAGTGGCAGTGGGGTATGCCTTGATGATCTGTCTGTTTTCAATATTTTCTAGATCAGATTTCAAATCAGGGTTCGGCTCCATGTCTTTGACCTCGACCACCAATGACTGTTTCGAGCGACATTCATTGGTGTTGTGCCAAGGGATTTTGTGGAAGTCTCACCACTTCCTAGTGTCATTCTTTGTGTTTCATTTACCTTTCTTGTTATGTGTCTTGGACTGGTTGTCTATATGTTGTTAGTTAGGGCCATCCTTACCATGCTTTGGTTGTAGCAGATTTGCAAACCCAAATCCCCCTTTGTTCTAGTGCCTAAATTTCTGCTCGATTTTGACAACATATCGATAGGCAACTCCTAATGATGAGATGTTTAGGAAATCCATTTTGGTTTGGATGTACCTATGTTGAGCCCCACGGTATTTCAGAACCAAATGTCGCTCAGAGTCTTTGATACCCAGATTGGTGCGCAAGGTATAGAAAGTATTTGTGAACTCTGACACTTTTTGGCTCTTCTCTTGCCGCAGTGTGGTCCATCTTATGTATTGGTATTCATAGTTATCAATAGGATAGTACTGTTCTTTAACTGCATCCACAAAAGAGTCCCAAGTGGGCTCGACCCCATATATTCCAAATTCCTCTGTGGAATTTTTCTCCCAGTAAGTTTCCCACCAATGTTTGACATGGGGGAGAGCCTTGAGGAGTGCGAAGGTGATCTTTTCCCTATCGAAATTTTTTTGAACAGAGAAATAACCTTCTAATAGATTTAACCATTTTTCTAGGGAATCCGCATCTATCTGACCTTCAAATATGGGAATATCAAAATTAACTTGTACCTTGAAGGGGGTTGCATGGTCGCTTGATGAAGATGCTTCTCCCGTGGGCAGCCGCCGAAGGATATGTGTGAAGTTGTCCATCATTTCGTTCCTTTGTCGCACGAGGGCTTCCTCAAGCAACATTTTAATAGGATCTTCTGCTCCATCATATTTATTTTCATCCCCCATGGGTTGTTGTTGGGCTCAGCGCAACCGATCTTGTAATGGTTCGATTGGTTCTACTCCCAACTTCTTGTACCCAGATCTTGTCGGGGACATGCACAGAGAAAAATAAATGAAGAGCAGACCGCTCTGATACCACTGATCCAGATTATGTTTGGAACGAAATGAAAGCAAAGATATTACAATGAAACACTCATGAAAATTTCCAGAAACAAATAAATACAACAATACTTGATTTCTATTAATGAAAGAATTGTAAAGAGACTATAAAAATACGAAGTGCAAGACTCGCTAGAATGGTGGCATCTTTATCTCTGAGAAGAGATGTGACGGCTACACTCATTTGCCAATAGATGATTACAATGAGGCTCTGAAGGCCTTTTTATGTTAAACAAGAATGCCAAAACCCTAGACATCCAAAAACCTAACCCTAGAAGGTGAAACGCCAGAAGTCATGTTGGCCCTATGGGTAAGTTGGTGTAATTTGGTACCTCAACTTCCCAACGTCGTAACTTTTGCATATGACTTCCGTTTTAGGTGCGTGATAGCCCGTTGGAAAGTTATTTTAGAGAACTACATATTCCGCCATCAAACTCTGATTCAGTCTACAGTTTTAGTGTGGCGAGTCAAAAAAACAACATTTAGGGCCCCCAAAATGGCCTTGGAAGTACAACAAGATGTGTTGACATGAAAACATACAAAATAATCCAGTTGGATTAGGTGAGAGGCCACCTGTATCCACCTGGAGGATGTGTGGGGCTTCAGACAACCCTAGAAGTGTAGAACCCACAATTACAAAGCAGTAGAGAAGAACGTGCTGAACTAAAAATTGACAATAGGAGCGAGTTGGAAGAGGTGGGTGGCCACCAACATCCACCTGAATCAAAGGCAGAGGGGGCGATGCTTAACATCACCCACCTCTTCCTACCTCATTACGTTTTAAATGCAAAGGGTGAGAAAGGGGAGAAGGTGATGTTGGGCATCGCCCCTCCCCCCCTTTGCATTGGTTTAAATGTTTAAACCAATGCAAAGGGGAGGGAGGGCATCGCCCTACCCCCTTTCCCACCCTCCACATCAAGGTTCTTAAAAAGCTTGTGAGAGTTGAGAATCTATTCTGAACATCTTATCTTAAAATGATTGGCTAAGAATTTACGACCTTAGGTTTAAGCCATGGTAGAAGAATCATGTATTTATGATATAGAAGGGTGACATTAATCGTATTGTCCAATCAACAGGTTAATAATTGACTGACAATAAACTTATTCGTAGCTTTATAAAGCTACAATCACATCAAAAAGACTCGCCATCAACGTTCTGCATGGGCACCAACTTTTGAAATTGTTATCGCATCTAAAGCCTTAATGATTGAGTAATAAACTTTCAAAATTGTTATTGCACCTAAATCCTTAATGATTGAGTAATAATTAAAAACGAAACATTTATTTTTAATTGTATAGACTTATTTGACATCCATGATTAATTTTAGAGCGTAGAGATGTAAAAACGTAAATGACTTGGAATAATAATAGAGTAAGTAGGATTTTATTTTAACAAGGGCAGCGAAGCAGCGTAGTCCCTGCCAAATTTCAATGCAAGAAAATGGGAGCATGTTTAAAAGGCAAAAGTATTCGAATGTTGAAGTATGATTAGAATAGCATTCCAATGTTGCATTATGAGAAAATGCAGCTTCGTAAAATGCACAAAAGATTCCATTTTTTTTATAAGCGAAGTGCAAGAGATTTATAAGATATGCATATATATTAATATATACATTGTGGAATAAACATATGTGTTCTATCTTTAAGAAGGCGGAAGCAAAGACTATGGTACAATGTTGTTCTTTGGTCTTTTATGAAATAGGTGATTTAAGAAGTAAAGCTAGTGGTTGAAGTTTTAGTGAGTTGTTTTTCTTTTCCTTT
>JASDQU011506321.1:12041-22359 GCA_032191745.1 Picea mariana | reverse complement strand
TAAAGCCTCTAAGTTACTTCCATAGATCTGCTCTAGATAGTGTGGATCCGTTGTTGGGTGGTGTGTTTCTCTTGGGAGTGCTTCATTCTTCCCATAGCTGACAGGGGCTTCAGCTGCACTTGTATCGTTTTGGCTTGATACTTCACCTCTTGGAGTTGCAACTCCAGTGCCTTCAGTTTTGGATTCTTAGTGAGTTGCTCGTAGGTATGGGCACTGCGATCAGTAAGTTTCTTACATTCCATAGCAAGGGATTTTATTCTCTCAACTTATATTCGAGCAGTTTCTTCTCTTTGATCCCTTACATCCTGTGGAGTCTTAGTAACTGCACAGAGCTCTAAGTCTTCTATGTATTGTTGTAGTTGTTGGATAAATTATGTGACCTGCGCTACTTGTTGTGTGACTCGGTCCTCTACCTTTATTTATACTACTGTCACAGAGCGAAGTGCTCTACTGACCTCTTCTTTCACTTCGAGTTGCTTCGGGAGAAACTTTTCTTTTCCTTGTTGTATCTGTTCTTTTTATTCATCGAACTTTGCTTGGAGAGAAATATTTTCCTATTCTGCAGCTCGACGCTACTCTACACGTACTCCTTGTACTTGTGCCAAAGCCTGGGTGGCTTGTTTCATTTCCTCTTGTGCTCGTCAAAGGCAAGCTTCGACTGTATCAACTAGTCGGTGGAGTTGGGTTGGCTCATCTCCCAACTCTGGTTCTCCAAATGGCAGGGGCGCAGTGGAGACTACGTGGATGGACTGAAGAGAATGTTGTACCCCTCGGAGCTCGACTTCAATCCTATCATACATTTCTTCCTACTTCGCTTCTTGTTTCTCTGCTATCTTCAGTGAAGCATCATTCAGGGGTGTTATGATGAAGTCAAAGTCATTGGAGGTCAGGATAGTCTGCATCTTGGTCATGGTGGCTTTCGATTTCTTCTGGGAAGAAGGTTTCGAGGGGGAAACTTTCCTCTTCTTCAAGGGATCAACCTCATCTCTGGGCGGTGTTACTTCGCTTGGTCTCTATTCAGCTTTTACTTTGTCACCACCACCTCGGTCAGGTGACATGGACGCGGTCTTCACTAAGGTGTTGCTTAAGTTTTGGACCTCCTCAGTCTTGTTCTGCCTACTGATTCCAGGTGTAGTATGTTCTAGATTGTCAATATCAAATATCTATGTAGGGTTGGCAGGGATAAGGAGGTCAACGGACCATTCCTTGGTGATGTCCTCAAGGTATTCTTTTGTAAGCTTATAATATGATTGGATCTACTCTTGATGTTCATCTGCTCGCGCTGTAATGTAGATGAAGTGTCGATCTATGTTGAACTTCATTAGTGGTCGAAACCTCTGTAAGGTGTTCAGGGTCATGCGAGGCTCGTCTTTCTTTGGATCGCTTTAGCTGGAGGTAGTATGTATGAAACATAGCATTCAACTACCACTGTTTGTTCATATTAGTTGAATACCACAGGGTAGCGAAATTCGCGGCAAGATGTTCAAATGGCTCTATGTCGGGGAAGGCCACTCCTTCCGGCATCTCCTAGGAAACAAATTCAATAAGGACTAGAAACCATCTGAAATGAAATTCATAACCCTAATACTGTGCTTCTCGGCAATCTAGTTCCAACCGGTTAACTAGGTACTTCACCCAGTTCATCTGTAGGCCTTCTGTGCACTTCTCTGCGAGGTCAATGACAAAGCTAGTGACCTGCTTAGGTCGTTTCTTCCTTACTAAATTTCCAGTGATCAGTTGACATGCTAGGCGCACTGTGCCACTCCAGATGGAAGCTACCTTGTAGCCTCTTGTTCCCTTCTCAACGTCACCATATGTATCCTTGATCTTCTATGCGAGTGCACAATCTGGGGATTTTCCTAAATACAAGTCCTACGGGTCGGGTCCTTGCATACTCGGTCCTATGATCCTGTGGATCAGTGTTGGTTCAACTGTAATGCAGTGGTCTAGCCATAAGTAGTCGCCATGGTAACATGACAGTAGCAACTTGACACATGCATTGACTTCCTAGTGTCATCTGAAGTGTGGGATCTTCATAACATTCAGTAGGGTGGACTATGTGAGGTTCATTGTCCATGACTAAGGGATGATCTTCGAGCTCTTCCCTTTAGTTCTAGTTAGGTACTTGTATGGGGCGAGCATACCATATATCTTGCGATCTCTGAGGTTTAAGTCGTTGAACTTCAACGCTATGATCTTATCTTTCTCTATCTGAACTGCGCATATCCCCTTCGGGAGGTACGCAGTGACCATGATGTACTTGAATTCTCTTGGCACGATATCACGATTCACCGTGGAAGCCAGAGGCGGGATGTAATTAGGAAATATGGTTGGAATCATTTTTGCACTTGTGAGGTCATCTTTATGCTTGGTTCTCATTTCTGCTGATGGTCAGGATGGCCCTGATCCATGAGCAGTCGATGGAGAGGCTTACAGTACTTTCATCGACGATGCTTGTACACCTCTAGACATCGACATGACTCTTTCAGTCATGAGGTCAATCAGAACTTCTTCAACAACTCTCTTTGCAGCACTGAACTCATCCGACATACACACTCGAGCTTAGAAATCTTCGGGTTCGAGGAGTAACTTAGACACTGTAATAGGATAGAGGGCAATAGTGCAATGATCATTGAGTAAAATCAACAAGTCTGAGAGCTCAGATTCACGGTTAGCAAAAGTGTTCTCAGTGCATGGCGCAATGGGATAAATAGATAACTTAGCAATGGATTTCTTGCAATGGTCGAGAAGCCTTCATTAAATCTGTTATGTTCGTTATGGCGCGGTCCAACGGTCTGGTGGCGAACCATAAATGCCTTTTGACCCATTCAGGGAGTTGACCGAATGGTTATATTGGTCCCAATAGCTATATTGCTTCGCCATGGCGAAGTGCCATGTGACGTTGTTCTGTTATCCCAGTGAAGCTCCAATTTTGCAAATTTTCCTTCTGCAAAGTTCCCTCTGGAACCTTTTGTAACTTATCGATCTTAGCTCTCTTCTTACTTAGATTTCTAGCTTTCTTTCTAGTGAGCTTCATCTTAGTATGCCTTTTTCCATTTTGATTCTTATCTTCTTTTGGCATAGTTACTTCGTGTTGTTGATATTCTTTCCTAAGATTCGAGGGTTATACTTCTTATTTATCTGGAACAGGTACTTCAATATTTTGTGGGTCATCTAGTGTTCTTGCAACTTCGATATCTGGGTCTCTGGTGTTAAATAGCTTCGATCTGTTCTTTTGTTCTTCAATTAAGTGTGTGATCCTCCTAGTCATGAAATCTCTTAACTCTTGCTTCTTCTGCTCTAAAACTTCTTCTTCTTCTTGCCTTCTAGCCTGATTTCTTTCAATCCAAGGTTTTCCTAGTAACAAGGTAAATGGGGTGTTTTTCTCAATAAATTTAATAATCTCAAAATCTTCCTCTGTCGAAGTTCCATTGGCATTCATAGTTATCTAGGTGAGATTTCCACGTAGGTTTATCAGCTTTCCTTTGAATAGTCTTATTCCTCCTAATGAAGGAATCATAGCAAGCCTTCCTATAGCTTCCCAAGTTCTCTCTGTCATGATATTCACCTGTGTTTCCTGATCTAGAACACAGTCAATGTCGAAGTCTCTTATTCTTGCTTTAAGGCATTCTTTTTCTTTGAAGACCTCTGATAAACTGACATGTTGGTGATCATTCAGGGTGTCTTTCATTTGTAGCAATACTTTCTTTGATTCTTTCCAGGGTTCTTCCATAATCGTAGTTTCTGGATCTGCCTTAGGGTTTTTGTGTCGCATGTTAATTTCTTCAATATTAGCAATCATTCTAGGGAAATCCAATACTTCATGGTCCATAGCTTTGCAACAAAAACAACTAGGTCTTCTCCCAGGGCACTCCTTAGCAAGATGTCCCAGTGTTCTGCAACTATAATCGAGGGTTAATCCTCTCTTTCTTTTAAATGATTCCCAACTCTTTCTATACTGTGTGCTAGGGTCATAGTAGCTAGCCTACAAAAATTTCTTTCTAGGATCATGCATCCACCGGTTAGTCCAAATATTCTTTCTATGCATAGGTATAACATATATTTCACTATTCTTATCAGATCTATTCATATCAAATCTTCTTTCATCTATTAGTGCCCTAGTTTTCAAGCTAGGACAGAATCTATCGAACATACCTAGATCCATACTTTTGAAAACAAAAATCTCCACTTATCTTACTTCTACAGAGCACATAGCTTTCAGATCTAGAACTTTTCAATATTCTTACCTTTATCAGAGCACAGATCTTGTAGATCTTACCTTTTTTAATTAAAAATTCTCACTTTTACCTTTCTCAAAGCACAGAGATTTCAAATCTTACCTCTTTTCTTTCGATCGGACTTCTTTTCTTTAGCACAGAGCTTCTCAAAATAAGTAGAGTATTGCGCACTAGAGTGACAGATCTACGCACAGAGCTTTCACAATTTCAGGCCAGATCTTTGCACAAAGATTCTTCCTCCTTAATTTTCAGCAATCACAATTTTAGATCCCGACAACAGAACAATTTTTTGGCATAGGGGTAGACCTAGGGTTCAACGCACCAACAAAACCCTAACTACTGGCCCTTTCAGCAACACCTGCGAAGCAGATGAAGTCTCACCCGAGGTAGAGGCAGGAGTGGTTGTAGGACTCAAGTGTCTACAACCTTAGCTGGGACATAGATCTGTGATTGTAATACTTAACAGAGCACTTAGCAGTTATATCTATCAATATTCAGTTCTTAGTTATAGTACAGTTAAACCCTATTCACAATACAATGCAGTGGTCAACTAGATCTGGCATCTAGCAGTACTTAGCATGACGGAGCAGATCAGATCTAGCAGATTCAAGCACTAAGAACATTCATATAAGTCAGATCTAACATCCATATACATCATTAGCACAAAGCATAAACAGATCTATCTATCTATATCAAAGCGCTTAGCAAGTAGAAATACATCAACACATTGCACAAAGCAGAGCAAAACAGCATATACGTGGTTCACCCCCACCCTACGGCTACATCCACCAACTATTCTTCTTTATTAGCTTCTTCAATAGGTTACATGTACAGATCCTCAAAACTCTACTCTGCATAGGACAGGAGATCTACGCATCTCACTAGATCCTCCTTCCCTGAATAGACCTAAGCACACAGCTTTCCACAACCTATTGCAATGACTTTCACTTAGCTCTGCAAGTATCACACAGTATGCACAAAGCACTTACAATATTTCAATCACATAGATCTAGCACTTAACCATTCATAATTACCTTCTTCTTACATTTCCTAGACATCTATTTATACTTTACAAAATAGGCCTAAGCATGGTTAAAACCCATGGGATGACATCCCATACCTATTACATAATCCCAAATCCCAAAAAGGACCCAAAAAGGGGTCGAGATCCTGCGATCTATGCTTCGTCTTGCACTCCTCCTTTGATAGGCTGTCGAAGTCCCAAAATAGGTCAAACTTGACCAAGGATCTCCCAAAACTTGGTCAAGGGCCAACATAAGGAAATGCACAAGGAATGACAAAGAGTGTGCACTAGACCAAGTTTTATCAGTTGTGTGCCAAGATTAAACTCTACCAAGTACGTGTCAGTCCAAGTTTTATCAGTTTCACCGAAAGTCAAGAAGATGCCCACTAGAATCAAGAAAGTAATCATTGGAAAATCTCCCCGAATGATTACTGCCAACAGCATATGAGGATGTGGGATTGCTAGAAGATGAGATGGCCAGGAAGTTAAGATTTTCATTGATAAAAAAAAGTCTATGTGGAGCGCCAGCAGACACCAAAAGCATGCAAGGAAGTTTTTTCAAACAAATGAGTGGAGCAAAGAATAAAGCGATAGCACTCCCCAACAAAGAAAGCTATAAAAGGAAGCAGTAATAGCAGAAATGGGGCTGGTTGGTTAACTAGTTAGATATTGAGGAGAAGAGATTCATTGAGTCCTTAGTATTGATATTTCTCTAAGCATGTTGTAATATTGTAATTCTTTTGAATATATATTTGTGTCTATTGTATGTCTGATTTTTTAGCAAAGGTGCATTGCGCAGTATATTGTAATTCTAAGAATTTTATAGAGAAGATATGAAGTTCTATGGTTTTCATATGTATCAGTCTTGCACAATGTATATTTCTATTGTGATGGAATAGATTGAGTAATAAGGATGCGACATTTCTGATCCATTCTATGTCTATCATGTATGAGTTGAATATGTGTATTGTTTTAATTCTTAGTCCTAATAGTCTGTCAGATATGAGTTGCATGGATGCAAATCCTGGTGACTTTTTGTGTGTTTAGACTTCATCCCTGCCACAAGATCTTGTGGTCTCTATGATCCTCTATGCATCTCGGGTGAGACCTTCCTCAGCCTTGGATAGGATTGATATGTCAGTGCTCTTCGGTTTTTGTTGGAAAACTCTGGATGAACCCTAGATCTAAACTCCCCAGTGTTAAGGACACACACAAGTATGGATCAAAACTCCCAACATCCTTAGTAGGTGATTTGGTGTTACTCAATGCACGCGTAAACTCAAATTTGGTGTTACTTGATGCACAAATTAACATGTCACATTAGATTATGGTTTATTTTCTACAGGATTCCCTATATGATTATATACTTGCACTTGCATCTTAATAAGTCCATCCTTCTTGGAAGGTTATTTATATCGCTTATCTTTTTTTCCTTTCTATGATATACATGAGGATATAGGAAAGAATCATTTCCATGTTTCACATGTGTTATTATTTATGAACTTAGCTTTGGAAATAGTGAGACAAATGTTGATGGAAACCAATATCAAGAAATTCATCTTACTTGGATAGTAATTTAACACACCATCCTCATAAGAATTTCAAGAACTTGATCTCTCATAACTACCTCATGATTGTTCAAAAATATGTTATTCATGCAAAAAAATTAAGGTGACTTAGTTATGCATGTGTGTTGATTTATTGGCTCTAGAACAAGGTAAGAAAATACAGAGTTATGCAATAAGAATGGGCAGCCCCATGAACCCTTGGAATTGTTTAATAGAATGCAATTCCAAAATGTAAAACCCAATAAAATAACAAAGTAGAGCCACACTCTTACAACCTGCACTAATGGAAATCATTCCCAAAATTAGTAAATAACTCTATAACTAGTATTAGTCCCCACAATATCTCTGATTGGCTTTCCAATAGTGGGATTAGCCATCAATTGATGAAATATTACCTCAATTAAATCATTCCATCAAGATGACCATAATCATCATTGTATATTTACATGTTCGTTCTTATAAAAGGAAATCTTGTTGGACTCATCTGAAGAAAGGTACCTAGCTCATTTAGAAAATGTTATACAAAGTTGGTTCATTACAAATTAGAAAGTGGAAAATATTCTTGTAATAACTTCTAAGGCTTCATATTTCTCTCCAAATATTATTTGTGTTATTTATGGTTTTAATTAAAAGGATGGATCCATGAATAACTTTGTAATCATAATAGAAAATAGTGAACAATGGATGGCTTGTTTGAATGATGAATTAATATTGTCTTCCTAGATATATTTATTATTTTGATTATTTGAATCCTATGCACATGCAATTTGTATTGGAATAATTTTCATGAAGAAAGCTTGAAGATGTGCCCTACTACCCCTCAANTCCGATGATACGATTTGTAATCATAATAGAAAATAGTGAACAATGGATGGCTTGTTTGAATGATGAATTAATATTGTCTTCCTAGATATATTTATTATTTTGATTATTTGAATCCTATGCACATGCAATTTGTATTGGAATAATTTTCATGAAGAAAGCTTGAAGATGTGCCCTACTACCCCTCAAATGAAAGGAGACGTAGGGGTGTTAGTTTCAAAGTATGCCCCAACTCCTTAATTAATTGTTCCAAGGACTCTATGGGATTCATCTTGATGCTTAGAGGTGCCAACATAAATTTGTTTGTGAATGATCCTATTAGGTTGAATTAGGTTGAATTGTTTTTCGTAAAATTTACACTTTAGTTATGTACTTGGACTTGCAACTCAAAATCTTTTGAAACTGATAATTCTTCACATTATAGATTGATTTCAAACTTACATATCCTTAGCAGTCTAGAGAAAACATTCAAAATTTAGTCTTAATTGTTCTTATTTCAATGGTATACTTTATAGTTGGTTTCTGTTAGGTTATATGAGACAAGAATAATAGGTTGTTTGATTTTTGCAAGCTTAGGATACCTTGCAACCATTTGAAAATCATCAAGATTCGGGATATATGTTTCAAAGACTAGTAGTGGGGACTCTTAAATCTAAAAATAGGTGTGCATGCATTCTCATAAGTTCCTGTTAATTGTTCACAAATATGTTATCCATGCAAAAACACAGTCATAGCAACTAATCAAGGTACTTTTAGAAGCCCAAAAATTCAACAAGATTAACATTTATAAAATAATCCATCTCAATATCATAAGATATCAACAATTTGTAGTTTTCTTTTGTAGAGAAACCAAATTAAAAATTGCAAATAAAATAATCCATCTCAATATCATAAGCTATCAACAATTTGTAGTTTTCTTTAGTAGAGAAACCAAATTAAAAATTGCCAATAATGGTTTCTAGATGAGATTGAGTACTAAAATTGTAATCAAATGAGACCATATTTTATTGAAGTTGGAAAAACTTTCTATAATCTCTTGAACTAGTAAAAACAATATCTATTTTGATACTTGATTGCATTTAGTTATAAATTGTATCATCCAAATTATTTTTTTTCATTACTACTCCATGATCTTAGTTTTCATATCTCCTTTTTTACCTATTATAAATTAACACAAGCAACTAATAAACAATAAAACATTGATGGCCCTTGCATTTGAAATGCGGCAATGTGGAGGATGGCAACCAAGTGTTTAATGAAATTCTTGAATGATATATATCTTCTTAGCTTCAGGAACTTAGTTCTACCTCTGTGTGTTGATTATTGACTCTAGAACAAGGTAACCATATCCATAGTTATGCAATAACAATGGCCATCCCCATGAAGCTATGGAATTGTTTAATGAAATGTAATTCAAGGGCATAAAACCTAAGTCAATCACCATGTTTAGTGTTATGCCTATATGTGATTATTTATTGGCTCTACAACAAAGTAAGAAGATCCATGCGATATGAAATAAGAATGGCCACCCCATGAAGCCTTGGAATTATTCAACAAAATGCAAGTCCAATCCATAAAACTGAATGCAATCACCATGTTTAGCGTTATAATTTATTGTCTTTAGAATAAGGTAAGAAAATCCATGTGCTTATGACTTGCACTGGTGGAAATCATTTCCAAATTTGGTAATCAACTCTATAACTAATATAAGTCCCAACAATATTTATGATTGGTAACATAGTTACCAACTTAACGAAAACTTTGTAGAGTTCTCGTTTTGGGGGGGTAAGTTTTTTACCCCCTTTTTTTTAAAATGGTGCTACTGGTAGCACCCCCTCCCTTTTTAGGTGGTTTTTTTATATTTTAAATTTTCTAATACATAAGGTTTCCACTAATGCTTGCTTTTTCATTTATTTTTAAATTGTTCAATTTATTTGTTTTTCTCAATGTTGTTTTTTCATCTATTTTCAAACTTTTCTATTTTTTATTATTATTATTCAATGGTGTTTTTAATCATATTTTTATGCTTCATCCAATGTTAAAAATGTTGTACACCATTTATTTATTTTTAAATTAAGATTTTTTATACAGTTATGTGTCCTTAATTAAGTTATGGTTCCATACTTTTTAAATATAGTGGAAATATCATTTTTAACACACTTTTTTAACTTTACTTCAACACATAAAAAATAATTGTAGTTAAATAACATTATTTTAAAATATTTAGCAAAAAAATATAATTCATTTTTTTGGATCAATTAAAAACTAAAAAAAATTATATTATATATATATGGAAAGGGTGACAGTCCTCCCACGGGCCTAGCCCATATCCTGTGGGTGTGCGTTATATATGTTATATTTATAAATTTATAACATATGTTATAAATATATAATAGATATGGGCCAGGCCTGCGGGGGCTGACATAATGTCGGGCGTGGCCCATGTCCCGTGGGCACTCTTTCCATATATATATAGGTATATTATAAATTTATAACATATTTTTTTTATTTGTAAATAAAATTTTAATTTTTAATTTTATTTAAAAAAAATAAATAAATAGCTTAGGAAATATTAGTATTTTTTCAAATATTTTTTTATTTTAGATATTTTTTTTTTCAACATTTTATTGAATTTTGTTTATTTTAGAATTTTGTTTTAATATTTT
>JASDQU011506320.1:0-10782 GCA_032191745.1 Picea mariana | reverse complement strand
ACATAAAAAAAATGCATGTTCATGACTCTTCAACTCTCCTTCCCGTACAAACATAAGTACATCCCCAAAACATATGGGTACTTAAGAGTTGAATATGAAAAATATAAGTGTCTGCAACTTATCATGCTTCCCATAAATGCACACATAACACTGAAAAGTGCATTTACAACAGAAAAACGCAAGCGTTACTTTCTTAAGAAATCCAACCATTTCTTACCAAACCAACTGAACAGTAACTTTTTCTGCAGAACATCGTCCTCTTGTGAATCATCTTGACTCACATCAATGATGGAATCTCCACTTCCATTCTTGCCAATATTCTTATCCAACTGATTCTGAGGCTGTGGATGAATAGTTGGATGCAACGTCCAACATTGGTCAACAAGATGACCTCGCTTCTAACAATGAGTGCAAATATTTTGCATCCTCCTTTCACGCTGCCTTTGCTTAGAAAGTTTCATGAAAGCTGTTAATCTTTTCCAACACTTTGAAACATGATGGTTATACAAACCACAATATGTACAAGGATTCTTTCTTCCAAATTTATCATGCTTAACATAATCAAATTCAACTGAATGATAAGAAGAATTATACCTTGGGCATTCACCTTTATCGCCTCTGTGAGGAGGTGAATCTGAAGAGTTACAAGCTCTCCTTTGAAGACCATCAACAATGTTCTTGTCCTCATCACTGTCACAACTACATTTGCATTCATCTTGAACACAAGCCTTGCATGCTGAAGGGATTGAACTTTCAGCAAAAGTTCTTGAACTTTCACCTTTAAAGCCTTCCTGAGGAGGTGAACTTGAAACGAACTTTATGCTTGGAACTTTTCCCTTTGTCTCCTCAACTTTGGAATTTGCTCCATCCCGTTGTGCATAACCAAGACCACAAAACTTGGGGCTTTCTTCAACAATAATAGGCTCAATAATGCCTTGTGCATGCTTACCCAAATCTTTACCTTCATAGCCCATTTTAAACAACAACTTGGACCCTATTCCTCTTGTGTGACTCTCAAAACCACCAAAACATTCATCTTTAGAGGAATTAGAAGTTAAACTAACACTGCATACCTTATGTTCATGCATGTACTTGGTAAGGGTTTATTTTGCCTCATGGAGTTTAATCTCTATCTCATGCAACCTTTGCAAAAGTTGGTCTTTCTCCTGCTTCATGGCCATCAACTGCTCTTCAAGGACAATGCGCTCATCGTTGTCTTCACACATATTTTTCATCACATCTCTCAAATTTAGAATCTCTTCTTTGTTAAAGAATGAAGATAATGAAAATGTATGAGAAGTATTAATGCTTGAAGCTTCTGCCATCCTTGCAAACTTCAACACAGAACTTGCACAAAACCAATAGCTAATTCTCAAGCTATCAATGGCAAACACATGAGAAAAACAAACTTATGCTCTGATACCACCTGATCTGAAAATACAAGGATGACTTGTTATGCTATGCAAGCACCCGCTACTTCATTAAAATAAACTTTACAGGACCTTGCTTCATGTGTATAAATATGCAATATAAACTTATGTGTTAAGTTCTTGTAACTTTTTGTAAATGCTTATGTGTGAGGAAATGTTCTTGTAGATGGCTAAATATGTACTTTAAAAAAATACACAGCAACTCAACTTGCAGCAAACAACCATCAAACTCAGAACAATCACAACATGATAAAGTAGTTCACCCCCCTACGGGCTACATCTCCTTGAGCCTCCATAATGGACTTGGCTCTCTGGGATTAATTAGTCAAAATTTATTTTACAAGCTACTTCTAAACTCCAATGGAAAAACAAACTATACCATTGAGATCAGAACACATAAAAACCCCAAAAACGACTAATAAAACTCTGAAAACGAATTATGGCTCATCCGGACATGACCTCTTCTACATGTGGCCATAAGCTTCCCTGAGCTTCTCTTTGGCAAAAACACCTGTAAAAGTCCTCAAAAGCCTCTGAAACCTGTCCCAATGTCTTCATAACATATCAATTAGCCAAAAATGATTATTCAATCACTGAAAACAAATATAGGCTCACCAAACCATGTCCTCCATCAAAGAGGACTTCAAGCTCCCTGGAGCTTGCTGAAACTTAAATGGTGAAACAATTGTAGAAGAAGTCTTCAAATGGCCTTGAAAATAGCACCAGTGGATCTAGCACATCCAAAAACCCCTAGCCGGGCTTTTACGGCACCTCAATTGGCCAAAAACTGAGAAAGTTAGACCTCCTCCATTTTCCTTCTTACACTTTGCTGGAACTGGCTCTACAAAATGCACCTCTGTGTGCATGAACCTGGAACACGCTCCAAAACGCGCGTTTAAACCCAGCACCGAGCGGTTCTGAATAACCGTGCAAACTGTAGGATGGTTAGGGTGCCTCCAGCCCACAACCACCTAACACTCGGGCATATGGCCATACGACCTCAGGCTAAAAGAAAAAGTTGGTTAAGCTTGTTATAACCGTTGGAACCCCATGGAACCAACTCGCAAACCAAACCACGTGCATTTTCCGTTGTATTCCCGTGCCAATTTTTAACACGTGGGTCATGGTTTCAAACCCCATGCATATAACATATAATTGGTTTTAAACTTTGGTTTTTTATAAATCCGCGCGCATGGTTAAACAATTTACAAACCATAGCATATATGTTATGCGATTATAAAATCGTGTGCACATTTTAATATACAACGGTTACATGTTAATAAACTATGGGTCGAGGCTAAGCCCTGACCCATCCCTTGTCCATATAATACAATGACCAAACTCAAATAATATTATAACCATATGTCAAACAAGAACCGAGTTGTGGCCCAACGGCCGGGCATTCGTGCGAAGTCGTTTCAAAGGTGGAGGTCCGACGTTCGATTCCATCCGACGACATAATAAACTTTTATATGCAAACCCAATAACAAATAAAAGGGTGCCACATGGTAGCCATTGATTGGGCCATGTGGCACCTTACCATATGCCAAAAACATGCCATGTGTACATCATCATTCGTCAAACATCTGCCAATCATAAACCGCCACGTCACCTATGCCATGTCAGCGCCATGCATGCTGCTGACGTCATCTGACACGCAGGATGCTGACGTCACTTTGTGCCACATATGCTGTACGATCCTGCCACGTGTCCTGTATAGACTGTACGGACAGGTACAATCATTATCAAATTTTTGCTTGTTTGGCTCGGTGAACAGATCGCGATAAATTCTCCATACGGACTCCGTTTGAGAAAGTAAATATACCGTCGGAATCAAGAAGACGAGACTGATGCAATGGCATAGTTTTTGTCGCATTTCGAGAACTTTGAAAATTGAGCAAAATTTTGCCCCCTAGTCCAGATTTTGATCAGTTATCATAGGCTAAGATAGGTTCGGATAGGGTAGGGTAGGATAGGATAGGCTAGGTTAGGATAGGATAGGTTAGGATAGACTGGGATAGGCTTGGCTAAGCTAGGCTAGTCTAGGTAGAGTAGGCTGGTGTAGGTAAGGATAGGCTAGGATAGGCTAGGAAAGGCTAGGCTAGGTTAGGATAGGCCAGGATAGGTTAGGATAGGTTAGGATAGGCTAGGCTAGTCTTGGTAGAGTAGGCTAGGATAGTCTAGGTTAGTATAGGTTAGGATAGGTTAGGATAGGTTAGGATACGCTAGGATAGTTTAGGATAGGCTAGGGTAGGATAGGTTAGGATAGGCTAGGATAGGTTAGGATACGTTAGGATAGGCTAGGTTAGTCTAGGTAGTCTAGGCCAGGATAGGTTAGGATAGGCTAGGATATGCTAGGATAGGTTAGGATAGGCTAGGCTAGGATAGGTTAGGCTAGGCTAGGATAAGTTAGGATAGACTAGGCTAGTCTAGGTAGAGTAGGCTATGATAGGTTAGGATAGGATAGGATAGGCTAGGATAGGATAGGCTAGGCTAGGTTAGGATAGGCTATGATAGGTTAGGATAGGCTAGGCTAGTCTAGGTAGAGTAGGTTAGGATAGAGTAGGATAGGCTAAGTTAGGCTAGGTAGAGTAGGCTAGGCTAGGTTAGGCTAGGTAGAGTAGGCTAGTCTAGGATAAAGTAGGCTAGGATAGAGTAGGCTAGGCCATGCTAGGCTAGGTAGAGTAGGCTAGTATAGAGTAGGCTAGGCTAGGCTAGGCTAGGATAGTCTAGGATAGGCTAGGATAGGTTAGGCTTGGCTAGGCTAGGCTAGGCTAGGCTAGGATAGGCCAGAATAGGCTAGGTTAGGATAGGATAGGTTAGGATAGGTTGGGATTAGTTAAGATAGGCTAGGCTAGGTTAGGATAGATCAGGATAGGCTAGGATAGGTTAGGATAGGCTAGGCTAGGATAGGTTAGGATAGGCTAGGCCAGTTTAGGTAGAGTAGGCTAGAATAGGTTAGGATAGGTTAGGATGGGCTAGGATAAGTTAGGATAGGTTAGGATAGGCTAGTATAGTCTAGGTAGAGTAGGCTAGGATAGGTTAGGATATGTTAGGATAGGTTAGGATAGGCTATGACAGGTTAGGATAGGCTATGATAGGTTAGGATAGGCTAGGCTAGGATAGGTTATGATTGGTTAGTATAGGCTAGTCTAGTTTAGGTATAGTAGGCTAGGATAGGTTATGATAGGTTAGGATAGGCTAGGATAGGATAGGATAGGATAGGATAGGTTAGTATAGGCTAGGATAGGTTAGGGTAGGTTAGTATAGGCTAGGCTAGTCTAGGTAGAGTAGGCTAGGATAGGTTAGGATAGGCTAGGATAGGTTAGGATAGGCTAGGCTAGTCTAGTTAGAGTATACTAGGAAAGGTAAGGATAGGTTAGGATAGGTTAGGATAGGCTAGGCTAGGCTATGCTATTCTAGGTAGAGTAGGCTAGGATAGGTTAGGATAGGCTAGGATAGGTTAGGATAGGCTAGGATAGGCTAGTCTAGTCTAGGTAGAGTAGGCTAGGATAGGTTAGGATAGGCTTGGCTAGTCTAGGTAGAGTAGGCTAGGATAGAGTAGGATAGGCTAGGTTAGGATAGGTAGTGCAGGCTAGGCTAGGCTAGGGAGAGTAGGCTAGTCTAGGTAGAGTAGGCTAGGATAGGATAGGCTAGGATATGTTAGGATAGGCTAGGCTAGTCTAGGTAGAATAGGCTATGATAGAGTAGGTTAGGCTATGTAGTGTAGGCTAAGCTAGGCTAGGCTAGGTAGAGTAGGATCGTCTAGGTAGAGTAGGCTAGGATAGAGTAGGTTAGGCTAGGCTACGCTAGGTAGAGTAGGCTAGGTTAGAGTGGGCTTGGCTAGGCTAGGCTAGTATAGTCTAGGATAGGCTAGGATATGTTAGGATAGGCTAGGCTAGGCTAGGCTAAGATAGGCTAGGCTAGGCTTGGCTAGGATAGGCTAGGATAGTATAGGCTAGGCTAGGCTAGAGTAGTCTAGGATAGGTTAGGATAGTCTAGGCTAGTCTAGGTAGAGTAGGATAGGATAGGTTAGGATAGGTTAGGATAGGATAGGTTAGGATAGTTTAGGATAGGATAGGATAGGTTAGGATAGGCTAGGATAGGTTAGGATAGGCTATGATAGGCTAGGTTAGGCTAGGCTAGGCTAGGCTAGTCTAGGGTAGGCTACGATAGGCTAGGATAGGTTTGGATAGGCTAGGATAGGCTAGGCTAGGCTAGGCTAGTCTAGGTAGAGTAGGCTAAGATAGGTTAGGCTAGGATAGGTTAGGATAGACTAGGATAAACTAGGATAGGCTAGGATAATCTAGGATAGGCTAGGCTAGGATAGGTTAGGATAGGCCAGGATAGGCTAGGCTAGCATAAGCTAGGCTAGGGAAGGCTAGTCTAGGTAGAATAGGATAGGATAGGTTATCATAGGCTAGGATAGGTTAGGATAGGCTAGGATAGATTAGGATAGGTTAGGATAGGCTAGGCTAGTCTGGGTAGAGTAGGCTAGGATAGGTTAGGATAGTTTAGTATAGGTTAGGATAGGTTAGGATAGGTTAGGAAATGCTAGGATAGGCTAGGATAGGCTTGTCAAGGATAGGTTAGGATATGCTAGGATAGGCTAGGCTAGTCTAGGTTGAGTAGGTTAGGATAGGTTAGGATAGAATAGGATAGGTTAGGATAGGCTAGGATAGATTAGGATAGGTTAGGATAGGCTATGCTAGTCTAGGTAGATTAGGTTAGGATAGGCTAGGATCAGTTAGGATTTGCTAGGCTAGGATAGGCTAGGATAGGCTAGGCTAGTCTAGGTAGAGTAGGATAGGATAGGTTAAGATAGGCTAGGATAGTTTAGGATAGGCTATGATAGGTTAGGATTGTCTTGGTAGAGTAGGCTAGGATAGGTTAGGATAGGTTAGGATAGTCTAGGATAGGATAGGATAGGATAGGCTAAGATAGGTTAGGATAGGTTAGGATAGGTATGCTAGTCTAGGTAGAGTAGGATAGGATAGGTTAGGATAGGCCAGGATAGGTTAGGATAGGCTAGGCTAGTCTATGTAGAGTAGGCTAGGATAGGTTAGGATAGGTTGGGATAGGCTATGATAGGTTAGGATAAGCTATGATAGGTTACGATTATCTTGGTAGAGTAGTCTAGGATAGGTTAGGATAGGCTAGGATAGGTTAGGTTAGGCTAGGATAGGCTAGGCTAGTCTAGGTAGAGTAGGCTAGTATAGGTTACGATAGGTTAGGATAGGCTAGGATAGGTTAGGATATGCTATAGTAGGTTAGGATAGTCTAGGCTAGTCTAGGTAGAGCAGGCTAGGATAGAGTAGGTTAGGCTAGGTTAGGCTAGGTAGATTAGGCTAGGCTAGGCTAGGCTAGGTAGAGTAGGCTAGTCTAGGTAGAGTAGGCTAGGATAGAGTAGGCTAGGCTAGGCTTGACTTGGTAGAGTAGGCTAGGATAGAGTAGGCTAGGCTAGCCTAGGACAGGATAGTCTAGGATAGGCTAAGATAGGTTAGGATAGGCTAGGCTAGGCTAGGATAGGATAGGCTAGGATAGGATAGGATAGGATAGGCTAGGATAGTCTAGAATAGGCTAGGCTAGAGTAGGCTAGGATAGGTTAGGGTAGACTAGGCTAGTCTAGGTAGAGCAGGCTAGGATAGTTTAGGATAGGCTAGGCTAGTTTAAGTAGAGTAGGCTAGAATAGGTTAGGATAGGCTAGGATAGGTTAGGATAGTCTAGGACAGGTTAGGAGAGGCTAGGTTAAGCTAGGCTAATCTAGGTAGAGTAGGCTAAGATAGGGTAGGATTGGTTAGCATAGGTTAGAATAGGTAGAATAGGCTAGGATAAGATAGACTAGGCTAGGCTAGGTAGAGTAGGCTAGTCTAGGTAGAGTAGGGTAGGATAGTGTAGGCTAGGCTAGGTAGAGTAGGCTAGGATAGAGTAGGCTAGGATAGAGTAGGCTAGGCTAGGCTAGGCTAGGCTGGGCTAGTCTAGTATAGGCTAGGATAGGTAAGGATAGGCTAGGATAGTCTAGGATAGGTTAGGATAGGCTAGGATAGGCCGGGATAGGATAGGCTAGGAAAGGATAGGCTAGGCGAGGCTAGGTAGAATAGGCTAGTCTAGCTAGAGTAGGGTAGGATAATGTAGGCTAGGCTAGGCTAGGTAGAGTAGGCTAGGCTAGGCCGGGCTAGGCTAGGTTAAGCTAGTCTAGGATAGGCTAGTATAGGTAAGGATAAGCTAGTCTAGGCTAGGATAGGCTAGGATAGTTTAGGATAGGCTAAGCTAGTCTAGGTAGAGTATTCTAGGATAGGTTAGGATAGGCTAGGATAGGCTAGGTTAGTCTAGGTAGAGTAGTTTAGGATAGGTTAGTATAGACTAGGATAGCTTAGGATAAGCTAGGATAGGCTAGGATAGGATAGTTTAGGATAGGCTAGGATAGGCTTGGCTAGGATAGACTAGGCTAAGATAGGATAGGCTATGCAAGGCTAGTCTAGGTAGAGTAGGCTAGGATAGGTTAGTTTAGGCTAGGATAGGTTAGGATAGGTTAGGATAGGCTTGGATAGGCTAGGATAGGCTAGGAAGGATAGGTTAGGATAGGCTAGAATAGTCTAGGTAGAGTAGGCTAGGATAGGTTAGGATAGGTTAGGATAGGATAGGATAGGTTAGGATAGGCTAGGCTAGGATAGGTTAGGATAGATTAGGATAGGCTAAGATAGGTTAGGATAGGCAAGGCTAGGATAGGTTAGGATAAGTTAGGATAGGCTAGGATAGGCTATGCTGGTCAAGGTAGAGTAGCCTAGGATAGGTTAGGATAGGTTAGGACAGGCTAGGATGGGTTAGGATAGGCTAGGATAGGTTAGGATAGGTTAGGATAGGCTAGGGTAGTCTATGTAGAGTAGTCTAGGATACGTTAGGATAGGTTGGGATAGGCTTGGATAGGTTAGGATATGCTAGGCTAGGATAGGTTAGGATAGGCAAGCCTAGTCTAGGTAGAGTTGGCTAGGATAGGTAGGATAGGCTATGATAAGTTAGGATTGTCTTGCAAGTGTAGGCTAGGATAGGTTAGGATAGGCTAGGATAGGTTAGGCTAGGCTAGGATATGATAGGCTAGGATAGGATAGGCTAGGCTAGGCTATGCTAGGATAGGTTAGGATAGGTTAGGATAGGCTAGGATAGGTTACGATAGGCTAGGATAGGCTAGGCTAGTCTAGGTAGAGTAGGTTAATATAGGTTAGGATAGGTTAGGATAGGCTAAGATAGGTTAGGATAGGCTATGGTAGGTTAGGATAGGCTAAGCTAGTCTAGGTAGAGTAGGCTATGATATAGTAGGATTGGATAGGTTAGGCTAGGTAGAGTAGGCTAGGCTAGGCTAGGCTAGGTAGAGTAGGCTAGTCTAGGTAGAGTAGGCTAGCTTAGGATAGGCTAGGCTAGGAAAGGATAAAATAAGATAGGATAGGCTAGGATAGTCTAGGATAGTCTAGGCTAGGCTAGGCTAGGCTAGGCTAGGATAGGCTAGGATAGGTTAGGATAGGCTAGGCTAGAGTACGTTGGGATAGGTTAGGATAGGCTAGGCTAGAGTACGTTGGGATAGCTTAGGATAGGCTAGGCTAGTCTAGGTAGAGTAGGCTAGGATAGGTTAGGATAGGATAGGCTAGTCTAGTTAGTGTAGGCTATGATAGAGTAGGCTAGGCTAGGTTAAGATAGGCTTGGCTAGGTAGACTAGGCTAGGATAGGTAAGCATAGGTTAGGATAGGCTAGGCTAGTCTAGGTAGAGTAGGATAAGATAGGTTATGATAGGCTACGATAGGTTAGGATAGGCTAGGCTAGGATAGGTTAGGATAGGCTAGGATAGGATAGGCTAGTCTAGGTAGAGTAGGCAAGGATAGGTTAGGATAGGTTAGGATAGGCTAGGCTAGGATAGTTTAGGATAGGTTAGGATAGGCTAAGCTAGTCTAGGTAGAGTATGCTAGGATAGGTTAGGATAGGATAGAATAGGCTAGGTAGAGTAGGTTATGATAGGTTAGGATAGGCTAAGATAGGTTAGGATAAGCTATGATAGGCTAGGATAGGATAGGTTAGGCTAGGCTAGGCTAGGCTAGGCTAGGCTAGGCTAGGCTAGTCTAGGTAGAGTAGGCTAGGATAGGTTAGTTTAGGCTAGGATAGGTTAGGATAGGCTAGGATAGGTTAGGATAGGGTAGGCATGATAGGTTAGGATAGGTTAGACTAGTCTAGGTAGAGTAGGTTATGATAGGTTAGGATAGGCTAGGATAGGATAGGTTAGGATAGGCTAGGATAGGCTATGCTAGTCTAGGTAGAGTAGGCTAGGATATGTTAGGATAGGTTAGGATAGGCTAGGATAGGTTAGGATAGGTTAGGCTAATCTAAGTGAAGTAAAGATAGGCTAGGCTAAGCTAAGCTAGCCAAAGCTAGGCTAGGCAAAGCTAGGCTAAGCTAAGCGAAGCAAAGCTAGGCTAGGCTAACCTAAGCTAAGCTAAGCTAAGTTGAGCTAGGCTGAGCTAGGCTAAGCTAGGTGGAGTAGGCTAGTATAGAGTAGGCTAGGCTAGGCTAGGATAGACTACGCTTGGCTAGGTAGAGTAGGATAGGCTAGGCTAGGCTAGGATTGAGTAGGCTAGGCTAGGCTAGGATAGACTACGCTTGGCTAGGTAGAGTAGGATAGGCTAGGCTAGACTAGGATAGAGTAGGCTAGGTTAAGTAGAGTAGGCTAGGCTAGGTAGAGTAGGCTAGGCTAGGCTAGGTAGAGTAGGCTAGGCGAGGCTAGGCTAGGTAGAGTAGAATAGGTAGATTAGGCTCTGCTAGCTTAGGCTAGGTAGAGTAGGTTAGGCTAGGATAGGGTAGTCTAGGCTAGGCTAGGTAGACTAGACTAGGTAGAGTAGTCTAGGCTACGTAGAGTAGGCTAGGTAAAGTAGGCTAAGCTAGGCTAAGCGAAGCAAAGCGAAGGAAAGTGAGGCTAAGCTACGCTAAGCTAGGCTAGGCTAAGCTAAGCTAGGCTAGGCTAAGCTAAGCTAAGCTAGGCTAAGCAAGGCTAGGCTAAGCTAGGCTACATAGGCTAGGATAGGCTAAGCTAAGCTAGGCTAGGCTAGGCTAGGCTAGGCTAAACTAAGCTAGGTAGAGTAGGCTAGGCTAGGCTAGGTAGAGTAGGCTAGGCTAGGCTAGGTAGAGTAGGCAAAGCTAGGCTAGGCTAGGTAGATTAGGCTAGGCTAGGCTAGGCTAGGTAGATTAGGCTAGGCTAGGCTAGGCTAGGTAGATTAAGCTAGGCTAGGCTAGGCTAGGTAGAGTAGGCTAGGTAGAGTAGACTAGGCTAAGCTAGGCTAGGATAGGCTAGGCTAGGTAGAGTAGGCTATGT
>JASDQU011506319.1:10419-26327 GCA_032191745.1 Picea mariana | reverse complement strand
AAAAAAAAAAAAAAAAAAAAAAGGCCTCAAATACATCTTTACCTTCACAAAATAATTGGGAGAAAAAATGCTTGGATTCTGGTAGAGGAAACATGACTTTGACATAGAACCATAAAGGAACAATACATCCCACAATTGCCTCTCCTAGATTGGATTCGCTCCACAAACAAATCCTATCATAATGGAACAATCATTTAGAAATCTCTCATAAAATATTTTCACATTATTAGACACTGACTCATTTGGAAGATTAGTAAATGATCTGAATTGAATCCTCGTCCAACATACTTTGTGAAATTGTAATTAATATTAATTTATTTACATTTCTCTTTTAGGAAAAATTGGAATTGGAAATGAACCATGTGAGGCAGCGCATTAAAAGAATTAACGTTGAAACAAAGAGGGAAACAAAGGGAGATGAAAGGAGAAATAGGGAAGGACAGTAGAAGAAATTGGAGCCCGAAGAGGGTATCCTTCTTGAAGTTGAGTGGACGAAGGAGTTAATGTGCCTATTCACTCTAAGAAAGGGTGTCTTTTAGCCTTGGCCTTTGCAATTCTGTATTGTTAGTGAGTAACAATACACAAAGTCTGTGTATAGATCACCCCATTGTAATTTTCTCCTCAACATAATAAAAGTCCCAATTAAATGTTGAATCTACTAGTTACTGCAATCTATCCTTTGGGAATTTGGTTTTGAGTTCTGACAATCTATGCATACTCTGTTGAATTTTGTTTTTTATCCTATAGAACCCATCCAAAG
This sequence comes from Picea mariana, assembly GCA_032191745.1. Lineage (NCBI taxonomy): Eukaryota > Viridiplantae > Streptophyta > Pinopsida > Pinales > Pinaceae > Picea > Picea mariana. The sequence continues at coordinate 25,567 of JASDQU011506319.1, read as the reverse complement.
CATTCTCCTGATACTTGGGCGAATTTAAAATTTCCTGGGCGAATTTAAAATTATCTAGGATAATTTGTAATTACCTAGGAGAATCTAGAGACCCCTAGGCATTTTACTCACCACCTAGGTGTGTTTTTTATTGCTTGGGTGAATTTATCGGCTTTCTTGCACTCACATGTATTCCATAAGATTGACATACCTTGCCCATACATATTTCTCTATTGTTGAATGTTGAACTCAACTTACATATGTTTTTAGTTGCCAGGGAATTACCAAAATCATTTTTGGGCTTTTTTCTGCATCATGGGTTACCAAAAATCTTCCCAAAACTTTTTCCTATGCAATTGGTTGTTGAATCTTCCCTCCAGACATTTTTCTCAACTGTTGGTCATGAAATATGACTTGTATAGGACTTCCCTCTATGGGTGGTCATTGAATCCTCCTTCTAATTATTTTTTTTAGTCATAGGTTGGTTCATTTCGACTAGGATTTATATTTCATTGGCTTCCTCTTTCTTATTCAATCGACATCCATTCGTCGTCGACTAGATCCACCCATAGTTTGAGGGACTCTCCTTTGGTCGAACGAACTTTCATCTGAATTGACTTTGACGATCCAATTCTCATCCAAATAGACAATAGGTTGACCCAACTTGCGGATAGGCGACTTTCCTTCTCCCAGTCGACTTGCTCATCATTTTGTCGACCTGAATATTGGGAGGTCGACTAGTCCATCTTTTGTTTGACACAGATATTTTTCAACATATCACAGAGCTTAAAACTAGTCGAAGAAGGTCGAGATAGAAAGAATAATTTTATTCCGTAGAGGCATTCATGTTGGTGAGACAGACCAACCATAGGCCTATTGTTTAAGGATTATATGGTATCAAAGCAGGTTCCAAAATATTAGAGAACATTTGTAAGGTAAACACCCACAACCAGTACCAAATAGTAGACACACATTGCTTACATGCCTACATAGAATAAGATGACCACCAATGGTAAGGAGTCATCATGGGAGAAGTGACAAGGAAGACTCAGAGGTCATATTTTCTCGGCTAGAGCATAGAATTACTGCACTAACAGATATGGTAACATATTTGTTGGTAATGCAGGGTAAGGAGGTTAGCACCATGAATGAATCAAGCTAGTAAACTCACATTTAAATACCCTTTGTTAAGAGACCTTTGATGACTTTGAGAAACACACTAGAGGCATTGGTTCCAAACTCATGAGAAAAATAGACTATGATGGCAAAGGGATATGAAAAGAAGGAAAAGGGATTTTGATTCCCATTGAAGCTCAGCAGAGGCCCAAACATGAAGCCCTAGGATTCAATGGACAAGATTCCATGTGCCGTAAGCCACTCAAAATTTCTTATATAATCTTGGAAGGGGGAAACAAAGAGATGATTATGCCATCCATATTCACTCTAATTCTTGGGGGCCCAAGCAACCAAGCTGGCAAGTGTCATCAAAGATCGAAAATAAATAGTTTAGTTTGTTTCTATTGCAAGAAAATGGATCATAAGGCTAATGATTGTTGGCACTCTAGAAGGCCAAGCAACCCATGCATGAACTATTTCTAGTATTGTAGATTGATTGGACATGGGGAGGCCAAATGTTGGAGGTTTCACTCAGAACTCCATTCCAAGAGATGAACAACCGAGAACAAATATTGGAGAGTCGAGGTCAAGGGGAAAGAGGAATTGTTTTCACTTGAAACCTAAGGAGAAACCGTTTTCCAACGATCTACTGCAGTAGTGAATTTCATACATAGCCATGGGAAGAAAAAAAGGGTTATGCCAAAGGAAACCCCTACTCATCTCTTATCTTCCATCCTACAGTTGAGGCATCATTTCTTTGAGATTTTCCAAAGTTTGATTGCTGATCAGATAAGAATATTTAAGGGAGTTGAAGATTTTGGAGACCAAAATCCTGTAGATGGGGAGGTGTGATCTGAATTGAATCCTCACCCAACACAATTTTTAAAATTGTAATTATTATTATTTATTTATGTTTCTCTTTTAGGAAAAAAATGGAAGTGGAAATGAACCATGTGATGGTTTTCCTTCCAAAGGAAGTGCATTAAAATAATGAAAGTTGAAGCAAGGAGGGAAACAAAGGGAGATGCAAGGAGAAATAGGGAAGGGCAATAACATAAATTGGAGTACAAAGAGGGTATCCTGCTCGAAGTTGAGAGGATGAAGGATTTAATGTGCATGTTCACTCTAAGAAAGGGTGTCTCTGAGTTGAGCCTTGGTCTCTACAATTTTGTATTGTCAGCAAGTAACAATACACGAAGTATTTGTATAGCTCACCCCATTGTAATTTTCTCCTTAGCATAATAAAAGTCTCATTTAAATGTTGAATCTACGAGTTACTACAATCTATGCTTTGGGAATTTGGTTTTGAGTTACGAAAATCTATGCATACTTTGTTGAATTCTATTTTTTAGCATGTAGCACCCATCCAAAACAATGTCTTATTTCCTGGGAAAATTTAAAATTACATGGGAAAATCTAGAGACCCCTAGGCATTTTACTCATTGTCTAGGCGTGCTTTTTTTATTGCTTGGGTGAATTTATCAACCTTCTTGCAGGCACATGTATTCCCTAAGATTGAATTACCTTGCCCATATGTTTTTCTCTATTTTTGAATGTTGAACTCGACTTGCGTTTGTTTTTAGTTGCTAAGGAATTACCATAATAATTTTTGGACATTTTTTTGCACCGTGGGTTACCAAAAATCGCCCCAAAACATTTTCCTATGTAGTTGGTTGTTGAATCTACCCTCCAAATATTTTTCTCAACTGTTGGTCACAAAATCTAGCTTGTAGAGGACTTCCCTCCATGGTTGGCCACTGAATCTTCCTTCTAATGATTTTTTTTAGTCACAGGTCGACTCATTTCAACCAGGATTTCTATTTCATTGACTTCATCTTTCTCATTTGACCGAAATCCATTCCTAGACGACTAGATCTGCCCACGGTTTGATGAGACTCTCCTTTGGTTGATTTGGCTCCCTTGGTCTAATCTAATTTCATTCGACTCGACTTGGACAAACTGACTCTCATTGACTAGACAATTGGTCAACCCGACTTGTCGATAGTCAACTTGTCTGTCATTTTGTCGACCTGACTATTGGGAGGTCGACCGGTCCATCTTCTGTTCAATGTGGCTATTTTACAACATATTGTTTATCTTACAATGAGTCGAAGAAGATCAAGATATAAATAATTATTTTATACCACAAAGGAATCCATGTTGGTGAGATAGATAGGCCATAGGCCTACCATTTACAGATTAGTAAAGGATCCAACATCTTGATAAGGAAGGACCCATGGATAGGTTGTTCAAACAATCACATGCTTCTAGAGGATCTCATCAACTCTTTCAATGAGAGGGGTTTTTTCTTTCTAAACAAAGTTGGGAACAAATATTATACAACAGGATCTACAAGATGGATATCAGGGGAGAATACGAACTTAGATGCCCAACATATTCCAACATGGAATCAATGTATTCACTCTTTAAATAGCTATCTTGCTTGGCTCTCAGATCAGGAAGATCAACTTATATGGTTCTTCAACCTTGCAGGAAAATACTCCCCCAAAATTGGATATCTGGCCCAACTCCAAGATTCTCATGTGGATCCTCCTCCATGGTGGGAGAAATCCATTTAGAAGTTAAATGGTCCTCCCAAAACAAATTTGTCCATGTGGCCTCGTCTCCAAAACAAGGCTCCAACATGGGAAAATATCTTGAAGAGATCCTTCACAGGTCCAAGTAGATGTGCTATATGAAAATTAGAAGAAGAATCCAGTACACATTTATTCCTACACTTCCCATTCAAAAAATCGGTATGGAGAGAAATCAATAGTTTGATGGGACCTATATTCATTTGGAATGGGACTCGTGTCTCAGAGGCACTTAAAAGATGGATGATAGAACAAAAAAATAAGAATTACAAATTCCTCCCCCTCATTTTTTGTTGGGGCATTTGGTTGTCTTGCAACCATGCCATCTTTGATGAAAAAAATGGATCCATCTCCCTCACAACCACTTCCATCCTAAAAATGTTGGGTATGTGTTATATTCTTTGCATGGTTAAAACTAGTGTCTATGTTTTGTCGGGCGTGCAGGGGGGTGGAGCACCCCCTTTCTTGAGGGGTCACAAGGGCCGAAACCACCTTTTTCGAGGGGTCATAGGGGGTCAGAAGCCATTGAAAAAAACTTTGGCAGTTTTTGGCATTCGTTTTTGGGCGGTTTTTCGGCACATGGTTTTCGTAGATGGTTTTCTATTTTCGGTTAAGGAATTAGGGTTGTTGACTAAACCAAGTTATTGGATTAGAGTTTTGGATGCTACGGGATCCTATATGTATATTGTATTATAAACAATGCATGATGAGATTAATATAGAATAACCTAGTTTTCCTGGTTTGGGTTTCCAGGGGAAAAATCTCCGTGTAATGTGTGTATTTTCCATTGTATATTTTATGTTCTTTTATTGAAAATTTGTTTGCAGTAAATAATTGTATATGGCTAAAACATACAAAAAAACTTCTCTGTTTTCCCCCCAAAAAACACTTCCTCCACACCACCTAAAATAACAAAGCCTCCTAAAATAAACAAGGACATCCCTTGGTATTTTTTTGACGGGGTTGCACAAGGTGCTCCCCCCATGGGAGGTGTTGGTGGTTCTCTCTACCTCTCGGAGAATAATCTCCTCTCCTTCTCTACTAGTCTGGGTGAAGCCACAAATAAATTCAGTGAACTCATGACATTATACCTTCTGCTCCTCTTGGATCTTGAAAAAAACATCAGACAACTGAACATATTTGGAGATTCAATGTTGGTAATACAAGTCATGAAAGACACACACATATTAAGATCTTACTCCATGTTTCCAATCCTCTAGGAAATAAATAGATACTTTGCAAAATTCACTCATATCTCTTTTACACATGTATACAAGAATCACACAAAAAAAGTGGACCAACTCTCCAAAGCTATCTCGGACCTGGAAAAAGGAAGCCGAAAGATCAAGGAAGAAGGCTCGAATAGCTCCCGTGAACATCTTCACATCCTTTGGACTGCTCTTTAATTCAGTTCACACTTTTTTTGCAGCCTCTGACAACACAAGCATCCAAAGTTTATGATTTATTTTAATGAAAAATCTAATGTAAAAAATATGACATATATGATAATGATGGACAATTTAGTGGATAGTCTCATGAAAATCAGTAAATATGGTTTTTTTTGTGTGAAGGAGAATTATTGTAAATGATACAATTTTCAGATGAGGATAAACCTCCTTTCTCTATTTTTGAGAAGCATTTGTATTTTCTGCAATACCTTACTGCTTATCAGAAGAAGGAATGCTTATCAGAAGAAGGAATGCCAATGACATATATTGATGTAATTTTGTTTCACCATAAATAAAATTGCTTGCTTTTGTTCATTGGAAAACATATTATTGTCTTGCATTAATAATTTTTTTTTTAGAGTTTAATGTTATGTGTTTATAATTTTTTAAAATAAAAATTAGAAGAATTTAATATTTTTTTATTATTATAAACAATGTTATTTTTTATTTTTTTATTTTTTATTTTAACTATTAATTCATAATTTTATAAATACAAATAAAGCCAAAAACTAAATTTTACATTATTTTAATTACTAAGTCATCATTTTATAAATACAAATAGTGAAAAAACTAAATTGTTAATAATATTTATTAAATTACATAAGTTTTTAGACTATGTAGATGTAAAAACTAGTTTATGTGAGTATACAAACAAGGCGAGCTGAGGCGAGCTGCAAAGGGTAGCAAGTCCCTGCGGAGAGAGGAAGTTTAATAGATGTTTCTATTGAAGAGACATTCGAGTGCAAGTCAGGTGTGTTATGCGAGTGTGCTCTTGCTTGCATGGCTATTTGAATTATATTGTACTCTGGAAAAGAAGGCTCACTGGAGGAAAACTGTCAAAGTTGTACAAAATTCCATTAGACTCTACATGTCCAGTCCATTCCAGTTTAATTGTTGAAATTACACATGGTATTAAAACAAGTTAGTGTTTTAAATTAGGTAAATTTGGTTAGAAATATCAATGAATTTGGATTATTAATTACAGTGGGTGATACTCTGAGAGGTGTAGTACAGTCGGTGAAGGAATGTGATGTTAAGACACTCAGTGATGTTAAAGTCACTGATTTGAAACCTGTAGGGACAAAAAATCTAACCATGTTAAGAGTTGGTGTAACTCAATCTCAACCACAAACTAATCCCACAGATCAATAACAAACTAACAATTATACTACCAATGGACATATACTTATTTTTATTTTTACAATGTCGTCCTAATTATTTATTTTTATTATGTTGTCTAGATATAGAAAAGTGGATAGAAAATTTGGTTATAAAGCCTGTATATTGACAGTGGATCTTAGTTTCATCCTCTCCAAGTCACGAGTCACAACATCGATGCAACAACTCGCCTGATCATGTCGCAGACTTCAGTTGTGTATGAAGCGGTCCATGCTTATCCTTGTTACTACGTTTTCCTTTATCTTTGAGTCTGCTCGCTTGTTTTAAATTTATGAAGCGGTCCATGCATCAGCTTCCATGCTTGTGTCTACGTCCCTTGATATGCTTTGGGTTTGTTTAGCAACTTGTGAGCTATCAGTATGATACTGTGGGAGAAGTATGAGCGGCTTCATTATGGAAAAGGACATCGAGGACATCATGAATGGTCTCCACAAGGTCATCGTCGATATGCACTATGCTAGGCTGACCACTTCCTTTGTCGAAGGCATGAAAGGCATGCACCATGTCTTCAATGGACCCCAACCCATTCGTGGCAGTGAAATCCTCTAATTATTGCAAGGGGATACCTTCATGTACTGATGTGGCAGTCGGTTTTACTGATGAAGTAGCTCAACCCCGGGTTAGCGTTCACACTGTGATCTTGGTAGGGAAGCGACTCGAGGGAATAATCTTCCTATGTTTGTCAGGGCTCCCATGTAAAATGTCCACCATCTCGCCTAAGAAATCCTGAAATTGCTTTCCTGAAATGACTGAGTACATCGAGTCAAGGGCTATAATTTTTTTAGTGTAGAAGGGCTAACAAATATCTCAACTGAGGATGTGTCTCGGGTTACCATGTGGAAAAAAGTTAGGGAAAACGGTGGATATCAGATAACTCCTTGTTCTGGTCGATATCAGGAAACACACATGACGAAATACAAATCAAGTAGCAAGAACCCTTTAATGGGAAGAAGTACAAAGAACAAGCATTGACAATGTTAGGCCTTCATTGAAATAAAGGGAAGACAATGCAGTCAATGGGAAAAAGATCCAAGTCTTCAATTTGGCAAGGTATGCCAATATGACTCCATGGGAAAAGATCCAAGTCTTCAATTTGGCAAGGTATGACAATATGACTCCATGGGAAAAAGATCCAAGTCTTCAATTTGGCAAGGTATGCCAATATGACTCCATGGGAAAAGATCCAAGTCTTCAATTTGGCAAGGTATGACAATATGTGGAGGGCAGTATGCAAAATAACCTATATCAAATTGAAATTTAATTTCTTAATGTTGCATAATTTGTGCATGTAGCTTATGCAACATGCATTGTAAAGATTCTACTCGAATGAATGCATGAAATGCACCAGTATAGATTATATTGTTGTTTATCTTTTTTAAACGATATTTCTTTTAGTTGTTTAAATAGTATGACATAGATCTTATGACTATGTAATGCAATCCTTATTCCGGAGCTGGAGTAAGAGAACACTCAATCTGAACTTTCGGAGTAAGAGAACGATCAATATGAACCTACTGAGTAGAAAGAGGAAGGAGGATGCTGGAGGAGGAGGCGGCATCTAGCATTGAAGAACAATATTGAGGTTTCTCTTACCTTGAAGACTGAATGGTGCAACACATGGGTAACAGGTAAGAAGAGATAATGGTGCAACACATGGGCACCAAGTAAGAAGAGTGACTGGTGCAATAACATGCATACAACTAGACACAACATGCATACAACTAAACACAACATGCAAACAAGGTGGCTAAGGGCATTCCAATGTTTAATATTGGAAGAAAGGTTTAACATTTAATACTAAGAAGTAATTCTAAACTTAGTTCTAGCATTACTTGACTTAGGCAACATTACTGATCAAATATGCACTTGAAAGTGTTTTTAAGACCTAAGATATGGTAAGGGTGTGCCTAGGGAAGAGGCCAGATAAGACCTCCAAATTAAAACTTTAGCCTAAAAACTAAATGCGACTTCAAAATTTGCATGACTCTATTAAAAATTTGGTTAAATTGTTTGGTTTTTATGCCATACTAATGCAACCATGAAAAATCGATTACTATAAGTCCCAACTCACAAGGACTAATAAGTATAGGTACTAATAAGTATTATCAAATTTTGAAAGAGATTGATTTCATGTTTGTCTAATCATGTTCCAAATGTGAAGAGTTCTTAATTTAAATTGGTTATATTAATTTGGTTATCTATTAGTAAAAATTTTGAAAATAAATTTTAGATTTTATTATTGATTCAAAATGGATTTAAGTAAATAAGATAATAATTTATTGATCTTTAGTAATGAGAAGATTAGGATTTGAGATATTTTAAAGATGATCTTAATTGCGGTCTAGAAACCTTTTTACAATCTAGGGATATATGTCACATTTGTAACATTAGTGTGGTACATATCCATTAAAATAATTAAAAAAATATAATTAAAATTAAAAATATTTTAAAGTTGATTATGAAAAAATAAAATAAAATTGTAGGTATATCATTCTATATCTTAACTTGGGAATTTTTTTTCCAAGATTAAATTGTATGTATACCATTCTAAATCTATTTTAATCTGGAATCCTTTTTTTCTATGGAAAAAGATTTGTAATTTTATTAATATAAACAAAATTACATAGAAAAGATTTGTAATTTTATTAATATAAACACAGAAAAAGATTTGCAATATTATTAATATAAACAAAATTATATAGAAAAGATTTGTAATTTTATTAATATAAATAAAATTACATAGTCATATGCCAAAGTCATTCAAGAGTGCACTTAAACCACTTGAGAAAACAACTTTTCATACTTGGCTTTTTAAACATAACAAAAAAAAATGTAATAGTAAAATTAAGTCTATTTCTCATCACAAAAGAAACATATAAGTTACATCATCCAAACTATAAACTTGAAAATATCATATGCCTTAATCAAAATTATGTAGTAGTGTATAATTAGAGTCAAGGTTCATGAGTATATTCAATTGTGTGTCCATTCTGGAGTATGGATATAATATAGGTTCCTCAATACAATCCTAATCCATCTTTTGATAGTCCATATGCTACCATGTGCCTATCCCTATACATGTGAGACAAACATAAATGTGAGAAAGTTGGCATTAGAAGTTTCACATCATCATACAATGTGTAATATTCCTGATATAAAAAGTATGCAAAACAGAAATAAAATGCTAGAAATGTCAGGTAAACAAAAATATAACTAGAATAACACCACAATAACACTGAAATGATATCAAAATAACACCAAAAAGAGCACTTTGATTTTGAGAGCAATGTTCACAGGCCTCTTAGAGGGGGCAACCTCTAATCGAGTAGAGCTATATTACAATAAAATCCAAGCTAGGGTTTGCATACTCTCGACTCCTATTTATACTAAATATGCCTATCAAAAGAACCGTCTAGAGGAAGATCCTTCTAGAAGCAGAAGCTTCTATTAGGTCTTCTTACATTCGACTTATTCTACCTTATTGCAAGGCCTCATTAATATTGACCTTTATTACATCCGAATATATTGTTCTACCTACGTGAGGGTTAGGTCCCTAACATGTCCTCCCCCTTAAAAACAACCTTGTCCTCAAGGGTTGAGATGTGGAAATTGTTGCAGAATGGTAGCTGGTTCCCAAGTGGCATCTGCTGGAGTTGTATCTTTCCACTGGACTAACACTTCCTTGATGGTTCGTTGATGCAGGCGATGCTCACGCTGGTCCAAAACTGCTTGTGGTTGTAGCCAAATGGATCATTCTTCGTCCAACTCGGGAAGGTTGGTTTGAATTTGTCACTTAGTTCCAATCACCTTCTTTAAGCATGAAACATGAAAAACACGATGTAGCTTAGAATGACTAGGAAAAGCTAACTGATAGACTACCTATCCCACACACTTGAGAATGGTATAAGGACCATAAAATTTGGGTGCCATCTTTTGACAATGCTTGGCCTTGAGGAAACTTTTATTCTAAGGCTGCAGTCGAAGAAACACCCGATCCCCTTCTGAAAATTGACGTTCAGAGTGACCTTGATCTGCTTGTTGCTTCATGCAATTCTGTGCCATGACCAAATTCTCTTTGAGGGTACAGAGAATAGCCTCTTGAACTATAAGCGTTTGGTCAATCGCCTGGACCTTCGAGACACCTGGTAAGTATGAGAGAACTGAAGGTGGATTTTGTCCATATACCTCTTCAAAAAGAGTCATGTGGGTAGCTGTATGGTATGAAGTGTTGTACCACCATTCAGCTAGGGGTAACCTTTGAGCCCACTGATTTTGCTTGTTCGATGCAAAACACCTAAAATATGTTTCCAAACACTTGTTGACAACTTTAGTTTGACCATCAGTCTGGGGATGATAAGCTATGCTGAGATGAAATTGGGTGCCTTGTAGCTTGAACATTTCTTGCCAAAAATTGTTGGTGAAAGTTGGGTTGCGATCAGAAACAATAGAATGTGGCATGCCATGAAGCTTGAAGACTTGATACATGAAAAGATGAGCCACAATGGATGTCGTAAATGGGTGTTGAAGAGCACATGAATGAGCATACTTAGAAAGGCGATCAACAACAACCATGATGACGGATTTGTTTCCCGATTTGGGTAAACCTGTAATAAAATCCATAGAGATATCCCTCCAAATAGCAGGTGGAATCGAAAGCGGTTGTAGTGTGCCAGAAGATTTGACTGTTTCACCCTTGTTGTGTTGACACACCTCACATTCAGTGACAAAATTACGAACTTCTTGTTTCATACCATCCCGGAAAAACAAACGTTTGACCCTGTCATAGGTTTTGGTAAACCCGGAGTGCCCAACTGTGGGTGTAGCATGAAACTCAAAAGCACCATGGATTTAATTTTTGTTTGTTTACTTAAATACAAATGACCTTTGTATCAAATCTCATCATGGAGCCAAGAGTACCCTGGGGAAACTGGAGAATTGGACTGCAATTGTTGGATCAAATGCGAACTTTTGGGATAGTGTAGCCATTCCTGGCGAATGACTTGGAGCCAATCTGGTACAATGAAGGAGGGAGAAAAAATGGATCCTTCATCTTCATATTTTCGGGAAAGTGCATCCACAAGCACATTGTCTTTGCCTTTCTTGTAAATGATCTCATAATCAAATCTAAAGAGCTTATTCACCCATTTTTGTTGCTATGGGGCGGAAATACATTGTTCCAAAAAATACTTGAGGCTTTGATGGTCTGTCTTAATTTGGAAGCATATCCCTAATAGATAAGGGCACCACAGATCAACTGCATGCAAAATAACCAACATTTCCTTTTCATAGATTGATTTGCCTAGATTTCGTTTAGATAGTTGTTTGCTGGCAAAGTCCAAAGGTCGACCCTCCTATATAAGGATAGCGCCAATTCCTTTCCCTGAAGCATCACATTCCAGGACAAAGGTCTTTGTGAAATCGAGAAGGGCCAAGAATGGATTTGTGCACATGGCCATCTTCAAGGTTTGAAAAGATTGAGCAGCGGTTGGAGTCCAAGTGAAAGAGTTCTTTTTTAAGAGTGCAGTGAGAGGTGCTGCAATCTTTCCATAATTATTAACAAACTTGAGATATTAACTTGTTAAGACAATGTAACAACCCTGCTTAAATAGATGTATATGATTATTAATTATAATTAATTTAATGATCTAATCGTCCTAAAAGTTAGCTAAACAATAATTATTTCTTAAATAACATTAACTAATTAATTATTATTAATTAGTTGTTCATGATTGTCAAGGATTAATTAATTATTAATTGACTCATTAATTAATTAAGTAAAGGATTAAAGGGGGTTAATAAATTATATTGATAAATTAAATCTTACGTATTCGGGAAGGGATAGGACATTAAATATAAGATAAGATAATAAATAAGAAAGGATAAAATAATAAATAAGGAGATAAGGGGCATTAATTATGAAAGGATAAGATAATTAATAAATGGGTAAGGAAAGTAATGACGGGGGGTAAGTCGGTGAAGGGGAAATATGAGCGGAGAAGGTTAGGAAGGAGGGGATCATTCGACGGGGAGATTATTATTGATTTTGGGGGGCTCTCTTGGATTGGCAGGGAGAGAGGAGAGCGGAGTTCTGTAGTCAGGAAGGTTTAGTACAGGCACTGGTTTGTTGGAGGTTTTGGGCATGGGGGCTAGGATATCCATATGATATCCTGGAGCTAGGAAGATGTCCTAGTTGGCAGGGTGGAACAAGGTTTTGGGTAGTGTTTACACAGTGCAACAACGGTCAACAAGGCAAGCGAACAAACAGAGGGTTAGCATTAGACCCAAGTATTTAAAATTGTGTATTTGTTTTATTTTTCTATAAAATTTTATTATTTGTGGGTAAATCTATATGCGAATGTGCTGCCAATGTGCTCAATTAAAGGAATTTTTGAATTTTACTAATTTGCTCAATATAGAGGAATTATTGAACTTTACTGTTATGTTAGTAGAATCAATTGATGTTAAATAATATGGTCACTACAATTGGTATCAGAGCTTTTGTTTGAAATCTGGGCCTGAGGGCCAAAACTCCAAGCTCTAACTCCAGCTACGCCTAACCTGCAAACCAAACACAGAAATTTTAAAACAAATATAAAAAATAAATAAATGCAATATGAATTGAAAATGTAGAAACAAATTACCAAAGTAAAACATACAACCAGGGTTGTTACAATTACTTGACCCCAATTAGATTTTATTTAAATTATATTCAATATCAAAGTAATTACAACTTGCTAAAATGAAGCGGAGCTCTGTAGTCATAAACCACCCATGTGCCTGATAGCCTGCAGTGAATTTTGACCATGATTTCTATAATGCCTATTTAGCATGCAAAAAGGTGTCTTAAATGCCACCCCTCTGGATCAGATATGCGTATAGGAGGGGTAAATTAATACACAGTCTGCATGTTGAATAGGTATTGTCATAGTAGCAGTGCTAATGTGAAACTAAATCCTCAAAAAAAAGAATATGCAACTGTGATTTTCCTATTTAGGAAGGCATTACAAAAACAACATATCAAGAGGGGTCTACAAAGCATACAGACACCTTTCAACAATGTTAATGCCAGAGTGAGGGAGGATGCTATGATATCAACCAGGGCCCAGACCCCAAAGCGAACTTCAAATTGTGAAAGCTTTTGGTATGTGTAGAACTGCATCAATCACCCGTTTTCCCATAGTGAATTTTAGCCCTGACTCCCATACCAGATAGACAGATTTAGGGTTATTCTTATCGATCTTGGGTATTATACATTTATTAGGAGTTTCCTATGCAATTTAAATCATATTCACACTATTCTCTGTGCATAGTTACACTGTACTGGGGCATATAGTCTGTGTGTATATTTCTAGGATGGGAAGGGGGTTGCAATTGATCTGCTAACCTCTAGCCTATTTACAGTAATGTGAGTGGGGAAGAAACTAGGCATTGTGAAATTACATTAACAAAAATAGATGGCATAGGTGAAACATTGGAATAAAGTATTGTACCTGCTGAGAGACATATATAGCGAAAAAGGACATCCACCACCAATGCTTGGCATAGCGCTTTCGTAGATCAGCGAATCTCCCGTCCTCCCTGGCTCCCCACTGCCATTCTTCCCTTCTGAAGTAACTGTGTGTGAGACAAATGCTCCATACACATGTTAGAAATATCATAACCCTCGATCTCCATATATTTGTATGAGAGTAGGGATGAGTGGCATAATAGTAAGCCATCATCACAGGCAAAACAGTCCAGTACAAATCTATCAACCAAGTGCTCTTCTGCAGTAAGCTGATGATCCAGAATATGATATCCACATTGAAAAAAAAAATATATATTTAGGAGAGAAATAGGATGAGAAGAACACCATTTCCGTCTTTCCCAGGAGGATGAATTGCCCAGATTGAGGAACGCAATGTAGAAGATAATGGAAGGCCATGGCACAATAAAAGCCACCGCAACATTTTTCACATTCCCCATTTTTCTCTTTACTTTTAGCTTCCCTATATAAACAGTTTCACACAATGCACGAGCTGGAATTGAGAATCTCCACATTCTTCACGAAAGCATTGAATCTGTGCACAAGATGGCGGACTGAATCATACCATCTCCATACCTTCGGAAATGACTATATCCTCTCCAGCAACAGGTTTAGATGAGCTAGGTAAGGGATCACTTTTAGACTCTAAATCAATGGGCTTTGCAGCCTCCTCGGTTTTATCCATGAATTCGCTGTGGCCAATTCTCTTAGTATGCAAGTCAGTCTCGGTTTTGGAGCGGCAGGGCTTCCCGCAGGCAATGCACACCAGATTAAGCACAACTTCAGTCGATTCATAGAAATTGGCGTGGCCAGTTAGTTCGGCATGCTCTTGGGCTTCTTGTACGCTTCTTAGCTGATGACTGCAGTCCCCACACATTAGCGAAAGACCCGCCATGACCAACGAGTCTTCAAGGAGTCCACAGGTTTCGATCTGGGAACTTATTCCTTTGCTATGCCTTACTTCAAAGAATCGGATGCTTCTGGCTTTTTATTAGGCACCCTACCCTTTTGCACTTTTCGGATTCCACATTTTGACACTCAAACGAGTTTTACTAGTCCTCTTAGGTACCTCTTGCCATACCTGAGAGCGAACTCCGCAAACTGTACAGACTTGGGATTGATTCCCAAGATTTTAAAGAGACTGGACTCCAGGTCCTAGATCTTGTCAGTGACCATATCAATATACTCTGTTTCTTCAAACGATCTGGCAGCAGATACAACAATGGCCAACGCTAGCAAACTGCTCAGAACAATGGCGAGGATGCGAGCCATGGCAGGCGAGATTCTTGGAACCTCTGAACAGAGCA
>JASDQU011506318.1:3419-13836 GCA_032191745.1 Picea mariana | reverse complement strand
ATATAAAGGTCAACCATCCACATAGTCTCCAGAATAGGATTTGAAAGGTATGTAACTTACAATTGGTATACATTTTAAATGGAAGATCAAATGAAAAATAATATGAATGAAATGAAAAAGAAGTGATAGAAATAAGGGAAAAAAAATAAAATAACTAACAAAATGGATAAGATAAGAAGACAAAGAAGACAAACATAAAATGAATGAAGCCAAGTCAAATTCATATGTACATCAATGGTACATTAATAACACAACTCAATGTAATGACCCCACAGCCATATCACAACTAACTAGTTGTTAAGGTGTAGTTAGGACATAGGATTATTTCTAACAAACCCCACTTTAATCTTAATTCCTTAAATGTATCATCTTAGCGACAAAAACTAGTGAAAAATATGACAACATATCCAAGTATTCAATATCTAACTCATGGCTTGAAATCTCATGAGTGTCTATGAAGATCTACCTGAAAAATTGCCAAAAGTCGATGCTGAAACCAAGTCTCTAAAAATCACTCTGAAATAAATGAGCTAGAAAACCTATAGGTGTTCACTATAGTGACCCAAAAATTGATGAGAGAAAACTTTATGACAAGTGAATTGGCTACATGTCTAACATATCACAAATCCTAAAAACCCTGGAAATCCAATGTGCCAAGAGTAAAGAGAAGAAGAATCGTATGTCCTCTGGAAGGTCAAAATACCATCCATGAGAAGTTCGAAGACTATGAAGCTCTCAGAAATTGACACACTAAAAAACTGTCAAGAATCCTGCTGACAGAAGAAAGGCATCCAAACCGTATATCCATAAAATATTGTGTGTAGTAAACTAGGTGAATTGATGGTACTATCACAAATCCAAACTGTCGATCAAAATGTCATCAAGGTTTAAAACGGTCAAACCACCATCAAAGTCACAAGGTGACTAAAATCCATCGAATTCATCAAACGCCCAAATGTGGCAAGTCATCCATCCATCCAATATCCATCATAAACAACCAAGTGTTGAACTATCTCAATGAAATATCCTCTGACGGTCAAACTAACCAATCCAAAATCCATCATCCAACCAGGAAACAAACATCATGTCCTGAAACAATAATCCATCATCCATTATCCTAAAATTATAAACTCATCTACAATCCTTAATCTTGAATCCAATAATAAAAAGTTTCAATCCTGTAAGTTAGTCCTATAAGTTAGACTTCAAAACTTCAAGCCTGACATATCAATATTTCCCCCCCTGTTGACTAAAAGGTGAAAAGTCCATATAATGATATATACCCCCCTTGAAAGTGGAAAAGGGTAATAAAACCATCTTTGAGAAGAGTCTGAAGACTCGATCTTCAAATTAGAAGACTTACATCAAGCGGCCCTCGATCATGCCTTGTATCATTCAATCCTGAAAAAAGTCAATGTTTGTCAACTGTAGAAATATCTCTAATCAGGTATGGTTGTACCTGTGTATAAACTCGTCGATAAGATCATTATAATAACATATCTTCCAAATTCCAATGCAAAGACCCTAACCATTCAAAATTTACATGTTTCCTCTGAATCTTCGGTCACTTCCACTAGCTTTGTGAGACATGGTTTTTATTCACACAAAAATTACATGGGTGGATATCAAAACAATGTAAATCAACATGGAAAACTTCATGACATTGTTTATAGAGTACAATTTGTTTGTCCAACTGAGCATTATCAACCTCAATACCTGTATTATCATTAATTTCCTCAACAACAGTATCATCATCAAAATATTTTTTAGCGTCCTGATGAACATCTTGTACATCTTCCTTACCAATATCTTCAAGGTTTGTCTTCCGATCATCATGTAAACAACCTCCACTCACNAAAAAACATGTTTTTAATAATTAGGAATAAAAATATTATCATCAACCTTGTTGTATCCAAACCCATATCTGTTTTTCTAAACTATAATGCTTCCCACAGTCTAACAAAGTTATCTATATTCTCAGTCTGGTCATCATGTTGAACCTTCAATTTATCCAATTTTCTTTTAGTGTCATCATTCAAGGCTACACTAACTTCATCAAAGGAAAAGGACTACAACTCACAATCAGCAAGATCACAAGGTTTTTTTCTTTTTCTTAATTTTTCTTTCTTGTTCCTTGGTGTCCTCATTAATTGACATCAACTTCTTAGTCAAAAAATTTGTTTGTGTTTGAAGTAGATGTACATTTTTGTGTAGTATGCAAAATCAAATAAGAACATTAGTGAGAATTCTTTTTTGCATAGGAATTGTAGATTATGGAGTCTTGCTAATCAATGTGTTCAACATATTAACATTTTTGTCTATTTTGCCATTTTGAAATGCTTCAAATATGTCTAATGTTCAAAATCTAAATCCTTAAGATCACAATATAAAGCAATCCACACACAAAAAAAGATACTAAAACCCCCTTATTCAATTTAGGGCATGTCTAGAAGGTAAAAAAACACTTTATAACTTTTGAAAAAAACACACCTTATAACAACTTATCGTACCTTATAACTCCAATTAAAATTCGCAAGCGCTCCTAACAAATTTCAATTACAATTTTGAGGTGTTCCCCTTACAATTTTATAAAACAATTATTCTTAACCTTACCTATGTAATTTATCTTTATAGTCTAACTTTTGTTTTGTTACTTTTATCACCCTGTGCAAATTTATGTTTTAATACTTACAAATAAACATCTTGGTTTTACACTTCATAAATCTAAGTATGCCTGCGTGCTCCTTCTCTTCGATTGTTAACACGTCTGAGTTCTTCTTGAAGAAATATTTTCCAAGAATTGATTCCAAGTACAAGAATGAAGATCCCTATCCTTTCTTTATATATATAGATATAATTTATATACATATATTCATCATCTATCGAACAACCTCCATAAATTTTATCTTTTCTGCCATAGTAGCAAGAGAAACAAGTTCTTCAATTTCTTTATTTTAGTCCTACTTTTCAATCCTTGAATCATAAGATAGAAATTAGAGTTATCTTCCTTTGTTGAAAGGGTGACAAAAAATCCCCACAGGATGTGGATTTCGATCCTATTATTTATCTTTTAGTTGAGATAAAGCAATCTAAGTTAGAATGTACAATTAATGAATTAGTTTCATTATAACTGTGGAGAGACAAATATTGAGCCAGGGGCTTCAAGCCCTCTCCAGAGATCCCTCTCCAAGTATGTTTGTTTTAATTTCTTGTTTAGAAATATAATTCCATTTCCATGGTCCTGTGGATGTTTCCCCCACCTTGAGGGTTTTACCATGTAAACATGTGTCTCTTATGTGTTATTGTTATTCTGTGTTTGAATTCATGTTTCTCTGTACTTGTTTATTCTTCCACTGCCCAACAAGTGATATAAGAGCACATAGTTGATGGATCTGAGAGCGAAGGAAAAATGCATGTAAAGGTAAAGGGGATTGTTGGTCATGTGTAGAGGTAACCGAAGGTCGATGGATCAAAGTCAAGTAGTTCGTAAGTCAGAGGACGAGCGCAGTGGAAAAAGAGAGAGAAGGTCCCTGAGCCATTTGACAGGAGCGATACCGTGGAAAGTCATTGTATGAAGGAGGATTCCTTGTTTCATTACGCACATAATGGGTGGATCATCTTGAGATCGTATTGGTAAATTAAATTATTTGCATTTAAGCTTCCACTGCTCCTTTGTAGAACTCTGAGAATTTTTTTCTGGTGCTCTACCCGCGTATACACTTCATGCTTTCTTCCTATGCCCTTGTCATCTCCGCAGAGAAAGCTTACCACGAGCAGTTGTCAGTGTCGAGATCACGAACAGTGCATTCGAGCTAGCGTCGATGATGGAAAAGTGTGATCCGAGGCATAGGAAATACATGGCTTGTTGCCTCATGTACAAAAGGGACGTGGTGCCTAAGGATGTGAACGCCATCGTGGGAACGATTAAGATGAAGAGAACAATCCATTTCGTTAAATGGTGCCTGGCTAGGTTCAAGTGCGGGATAAACTATCAGCCACCCACTGTTGCCCCAGGAGGGGATCTTGCCAAGGTGCAAAGGGCGATGTGCATGATTTCAAACTCGACGAGCGTGGCGGAAGTGTTCTCCATAATTGATCACAAGTTCGATCTCATGTATGCCAAAAGTGTGTTTGTGCACTGGTACGTCGGGGAGAGCATGGAAGAGGGCGAGTTCTCTGAGGCACGAGAGGATCTGGCTGCTCTCGAGAAGGACTATGAAGAGGTGGGAGCTGATTCTGGCAAGGGTGATGGTGAAGATGAAGGGAATGAATACTGATTTGTTGTTTTGTTTTTCTTCTTCTAGTCTAGTAATGTATTTCAAGACTGACCATCCATTTGAGTTGAATTGCAGTTTTCACATCTTTTGATCAAAACTAAAAATAAGTAATTTGGTCGTTCTGTGTTTATCATAATGTCTGTCGCGACATATTATCATTGGTATAATTACTTCCCCAGACACAAACATGAGGGAGTGCATTTCAGTGCACATCAGCTAGGTCAGTATTCAGGTTGGTAATGCCTGCTGGGAGGTTTACTGCCTTGAGCACGATATCTAGCCTCATGGGAAAATTCCAAATGACAAAACAATGGGAGGGGGAGACAATGCATTCAACACGTTCTTCAGCGAGACGGGAGGAGGAAATCATGTCCCTCGTGCTGTATTTCATGATTTAGAGCCCCCAAAGGGAGTTGGGCAGATCCGCTGGCAAAGTTTACTGAAGGGAAACGTCCTTTTTGGTGGAGTCGATGGGAGCCGTGAAGAGGATGTCTGAACATGAGGCGTGAGGCTGCATAGGTGGAGGCCGCAAAGGAGGTGCCTGATCCAATGAAGTTGAAAATCACAGGTTTGACTGGAGGCCACGAAGACTGTATCTGGGTGTAAGTCCTGAGAGGTTGATTTGTTGCTTGATCTGCTGGAGGTCGTAAAGAGGAGCCACCACTATAATGCCCAACGATCGAAGCCCTACGGAGGTGTGAATTTGACCAGTCTGCACGTGAAGAGAGGCCAGCCCACAGAGGAGAATTCTGTGTGTTCATGTTGTCTTATTGTCTTGGAGGAATTTACGCTGAGAATTATGTCTGGTTTATGATTGGGATTACCGTTGTGCGCTACTATGGTGTGTGAATCTTAAGCCCATGGTGCAAGTTTTGGACATTAATAGGATCTACTCAGTGCATAGCATGCGAATGGTGCTCTTTGATGGATCCTTTATGTGGTAGGCAATGCTCGCAATGCAGCTCAACGAGTACATGAAATCAGGATGGGTTGAGAAAGGTTTTGTCATTCAATTGACTGAATACATCTACAATTCGGTACAAAATTACAGGATTATCATAGTTTTGAATATGGATGTATTGCGAGGCCGAAAAGTATGTCAAGCAGGTTGGCATAGGAGCTTTGGTTTACCTCGCTATCGTTCTGGAATATCTTGCAGTTGAGGTACTTGAGTTCGCTGGTTTCTACAAGGGACAACAAGTGGTAATGCACATATTGGAGGGATATCATGAGGGAGATTAAGTGATGGAAAAGGAGAATCATGAGAAGTGCCTGCTTATTTTGGCAGGTTTGGGGTTCCTTTGTGGTCACATGGTCAAAACCCCTTGCGACGTTCCTATCATATGACTTAAAGCAGGAAGATGAGGAATACGAGCTTGATGTGGCCACGGGGTAGTGCTTGGTCACATGGTTTCCAATGCTACCAGCAATTGTTCGGATGGTGATGAGGTCAATGGCGGTAGATGCAATACAATTGTGAAAGAAGCACCTTAGCCACGCTGGTTTTGGAGCAGAGTTGTTGCATCACCGTAGATGAGTTGCATGTAGGAGCCGTCACGTTTGAGGAGAAGGTTTGTAAACCTGCGCGTGCCCACAATTTGACCTGCATTTTTTGTAACCGCGTGAAGGTGAGTCACTGCCAAAGCGAGAAGTAGAGGATCCACCAGGAGGATCACACTGATGTGGGGTCATTGGAAAGTGGGATATTATACCAAAATTTAACCTACGATAAGTCGAGGTTTGCCATTACAGTGAGCACGACAGAGTGAAATTGGCAGCCTTGTATCAGTGTTGAGGCCGAATGATGCATTGTTGAGAGAAATGTTGTCCTCGAGGAAAAGTACGGATACATGTCTTAGGAATCTGTCTTGTTAAGAAGTTGAGCATCGACATAATGATGGTTTTTGTTTGAACAAATCATTCAAATGGTGTATTCGATGAGGCCAACGCATCCATAAATACATAAGTTATTGTGTCGTTGGAGGATGCATTATATCCTTTGGGGAGATCTGTAGATAGTTGTTCAATGCTATAAGAAACATCTTATTCCCAAAGTAACCATGTTGTCGATGAAAACAAAAGGTGAAGATTGGACACTAAATGTGTCAATGTTGCAAGATTGATTCGAGCTTGCTGCTGCACCCTTATCGGTTGGGTGCACCTCTAATACCATATGTAACAACCCCAATCATTATGACTACAAGCGAAGCTAAACGCGCAATTTTTTTTTAAAACAAGATGATAACAACAATTATAGCTAAACAACTCATCTGACGGCGAGCACCACACCCACAGAAGAAACAACAGACAATTATGACTCCACGCACTGGCACAAGAGAAACTGGGCGAAACATATGTAAAACAACAAGGAGAAACAACTACCCGCCTGAAATGACAAGACCACGCCTACCATCTAAGGGACAACATCCCCATCCCAACACAATGACCTCAACGACCAGTTAACTATAAACTCTATGGCGTGCAACCAAACACATGAAGGAGTTGCAACCCAAGCACCAACAACAAGCTTACAATAGACAAATACACCTACCACGGGAAGCACGAACTTTGGCCAAGTTATCATTCGCTCCCATCCAATAGGGCACGCCATGATCTCCTCATCTGGGATCATGCCGTCCTTGGGTGATAGGTGCAACACTAACCCTTGCGCATCACAACCTATCTCAACCAAGGACTCAAGATAATCCAACGCACTGGGAGCCTAACTACTGACAAGAAGACTACACCTATGCCCCCAAGCAATGGGTCGACTAGACGTAGATGACAACGCTCAAACAACTTGCGCAAGCTATTAAACTATCATGCCGATAAACCAAAATCATTAACTACTAGTCATTAAGTCTATGTGCGAATGAGTGAACTAGAAGAAATTTTATCATTATCATACTGAGGCCCAAAAGGTGAACTATAATATGCACTCTGACAAATCAAGTATGCTTGTCGACGTTGTACACTGACCCAAGAAAGGTGAACTTCTTATAACTAAAAAGTGCTCTACTCTGCTTATTAAAAGTTTGACAATGCTCTCTAAACTAAAGCTGTCTAAATTATCATTGTCTGAATATACATCGGGTACATGCATAATTTCGCCATGCAAGTGTGTTCCAATGGAATTTAGCTCTATAACAATGCTAAATTAAATCGCAGAAAAATCACTATCCTTTAAGATGAACAAAAATGAAGTTGTCTTTCAACAAAATAAATTTGCTATCTATGGAATCTAATCTCTATCAATACGCTAACATCTGACTATCAGAAAATCATTGTCAGCATACTATCAAATTCTAAATACAAAATTGCCAATAATAACACATGATATCAAAAGTGGTTAAGAAATTTATGTCTTAAACCATCTGACTCATTGTCTGTGAAGCAAAAATGGGTTTAAATTGTCATTTGTATAGTTGTCTTTACTTAGGATTTAACAATATAAAGGATAAGGAATTAAACACATTCTTGCTCTCAACACTCCACATTACCTTTCATAATTAAAGGTCATTGTATCCACTGAACGCTGACTAAGACTGGGGAAAGATGTAAGAACCCAAGGCGGAAATGTTGTCTCAGATCAGGGTGAATAACAATAATTATTTGCAAGTTATATATCGGCAAGGTTTGCAGTCAAAATATGTTAAATTTGCAGAGCCATTACTGGTAAAGATGGAATAGTTAAGGACGCATTCACCGAGCAGAAAAAGTTGGAGTTGATGTCAAAAAAAAAGTGCATCACCCCATGGGAATACGTAGTCATTCACAGGGTAGGACGCAGTCACTCTCAAGGCCACAATGCGAGTGGAAATACAGGTAGTCACCATTCAAAGAATAGGTGAAAATGCCATCCAAAACAATCGCAGACCATCATGGAAAATGAAGATGCAAACGGTTTTAGAAAAGAGAAATTCTCAGGAAAGTCAAAACCATTCTAAAATAAAAAATCCTTTGAGAAATCGCTTTCCAACACAGGTTTAAAGCACTGGGAAATGCCAGGTGTCACTCTGGTAAGGTTCTACTGAACGCAGCACTCAACCACCTTTTTTTTTTTGCTGTTAATTAAAGGCACAAACAGGTAGAGGAAAAGCCACCGACGCAGCACAACAGGGAGTCGAAGACAAAAAGGTCAAATAGGCAGTCGCATTCCAATACAACATGCAAAATGCAATGATTATATATTAAACTCACAGAAAAGTTCATTGTTTGAAAAGAAAGAGGTTAGCTCACATTCACTACCAAAGAAATGCCACCAACATTGCTAACTATTCACTGAACATTCAAAAGAAACGCTGAAAGGAAGGAGTGAACACACGATGGATATAAAATCGCTACTTTAACTGAGAATACCACTAGTTGTTGCAGGTATAAAATCGTTGAATCTATCCAGTAAATGGAAAATCACTGATTTAAATTACACTGTTAGCAACACATCATAGAGCCAAGGAGAATCGTTGTTTAATGGGAACGACAGATGAGATATCACTCTCACAGAAATCACAGGTAACAAGACGGATTCACTAGAAAAGGGTTCATTAAAACACAGGGGTTCTTGGGTGAGTAAAGAGTTTACAAATACCAATTACACCTACAAAGTTACATCTATCAATAGAAGTTGAGACTCCAACAAAATTCCCTCGATTAAATTCGTTGGATAAAAGAATCGCATAAATCAAGGTAAAAGTTCCACTATTAACAAGGCATAAATTTATTGTCAATTAAGAGTAAAAATGCAATCAACATATAAATCAAACTGTCATTCATTTAATAACGCTGCGATTCTTCCCTTCAAGAGTTGGGAACTGATAAGAAAATCGCAAGAATAACATACCCTATGAAAACGCAGAGAGATAAAAACAACACATAAGGTATTGAGTTGATCACAGAGAGAAAAAAAAAACAATCATAGAAGTATTCAATTACCAGAAGGCGCAAGAAAATCATTCAACCAGGAGAAATCAACAGGGGTAGACGGTTGGGAAGAAACATCCTTCGCTCATCACCCATGCACATAAAAGCAGGGCGTTAGGATCTATAGGTCTATTAACACCAAAGTGACGACCGTTGATCCAGATCCTAGATGACTGCTGAGGCGAGGACTGATGATCTAGGGAGGAGGGTGAAGTAAGAACGCAAAATCATCACAAAATCAATAAAACCATAGGGTGTTCACCACATGCAGGGATCGAAAGCCAAGAGAATCAATCAACAATGAGCTTAAGGCTATGGGGAATTAACTTATCAGTTAAAATGCTAAGTCAAACATTTTCTTTACCCAATTAAAAATACAAAATTGAAAGAGTGAGGTATAATAATAATATACCATGTAGAATCAAGTAAGTGTACCATAGCTCAAGTCATCTGCTCTCAGTCGTTATCCCGCGTGCTCCATGCCACTCCTACTTGCTGACCGATGAGACTTCACTGATACCTCCCAACCAACGCTAGGGGTACTCTTCTTCCCCCTTAGCCCCCCGAGCTACAAATTGGCCACACACACTGAACAAGAGATCAACTAGCTCCTAGCTTGCCTCGCAAGGCCGAGCTACCACTCCTCATCAAGATGGGTATCCCAACTCCCACAAGCTAAGTCAGTCAAGTCTAAAATTCTGCAGCGTAATGTTACGCATGATAGTTGAGATCCCTCATACTCCTCCTCCCTCCTTTATATAGAGTTTCTAAGTCATGTACCTTTCCAAAATCCCATTTAATTTATTATTCAATAATTTAATTTATAAAAATCCTCCCCGTACATGTGTCACTCATCCCCTTCATTGCACCATAAATTAATTTCATTAATTAATTAATTACTCCTATTTTCCTCACCCACCTAAAAGAATTCATAGAATCACTCCTAGGTGTCCCCAAATTCCCTTACACATTTTCATGACTTATCGCCTTACTAAATCACTAGTTGAGTTCAATTTAGAAAGTTCTTAAATGAAAAAATACCTTACTAAGTTAGTCTTTCTTCTTTTTCCATATGTTACCCTTTCTCTTTATGTTTCCCGCTTTTTCCTAGTTTCCTGATTCTTTTAAATTTCCCTTTTTCCCTTTTCATTTAAAACTCAAATTGGCATGTGCAGAAAATTACCCTTTTTCCCTTTTTCCTTTTTAATTAATAAATTTTT
>JASDQU011506316.1:8681-25812 GCA_032191745.1 Picea mariana | reverse complement strand
TGACAAACCTTTAATAAACTTCCACCAACCCAAACCAAGACTAGGGTTGAGCATAATTATTCATTCCCATTTCTGTGAGAATAAAATTAATTTGACATAAAAAGGAAGAGAAACAAATAATCCTTATTTTATTTTTTTATGTATTTATTTGTTTATCATCTTTTAAAGGGTTTTGCTTTAGTGTATTTTTTGGTGCAGTTTAATGAATAGTGTATTTTTTGGTGCAGTTTAATGAAAACAAAAAACTAGCAACCATGATGGAACCATGAAACTCTCTCGAAATTTATTTTAGGTGCAGCTTTAATGAAAACAAAGAGCTAGGAACTCAAACCCACGATCACCTGATTCGAAGTGAAACACCTTATCCGTTAGGTCACTGGCGCAGCGCACGGAAACTTTTGTTGGATTCGTTTTTGGTTTTCAGTCTTGATTTTATTGTAATGGTTCAACCGCTTTATACATGTTTTTCCTTATTTCTTCTCCTAAAAATTCCAAAAAAAGTAATGTACCGAAATGGCTTCTCTAAACTGTTTCGACATTATGTTTGCTTATAAGAAATGGCACGGAGGGCCTTGACCAGCTCTGCAAACAAAATCTCTGAGCGTAGCATGGGGTTGCGCGAGAAAGAATGCTCATCCAACGCAACAAACAAATTATTCACTTCAGAGTTTTCAGTGCATTATCTCTCACACACCAACATTCTGGACAATCTTGCTTATATCTCGGCGATCATCCAGGCCAAGCATTTTTAGTTTACAAATAGAATTGATAATCACACTTACAAGTCTATGACAGGTCAGCTTACTCTTG
Organism: Picea mariana; assembly: GCA_032191745.1. Lineage (NCBI taxonomy): Eukaryota > Viridiplantae > Streptophyta > Pinopsida > Pinales > Pinaceae > Picea > Picea mariana. The sequence goes on along the minus strand of JASDQU011506316.1, from coordinate 25,002 downwards.
ACATTGTTACTTAGTGATCATCAAGATCAAGCAGTTTTAGCTCACAAATAGAATTAAAAGCCAGAGTTGCAAGGCTATGACACCGTTTTCTGAAGAAAATCTAGTTCGAAAAATTTCCTGAAATGTTCGAAAACAGTGTTAAAACCCTGTATAAATAAATGGACATCAAGATACATTGACTTATTTGAAGAAAGAGGATCGATTTTCTTATCGAATTCGAATTTTCATATTAATCTGCGAACTGAATGCCCAAATTTTCAGATTTGTTTTTTGTAAATTCGACTGAATTGGGTAACTATGATTATAATCAAATACATATAAAACGTCACAAATTCAATCCCCGTGGAATCACCAAACACCCATTACGATAAAGATGTATAAACATGTATATAAAAAATCAGGAATCCAATCCCCAAAAACAAAAAAAAACGCAATTCAACCATTCCAAAATCGATTTCCATTTAAAAGAAAATGGAAAACTAACATGTGCATAACTGTCAAAACCCCAGCAGAACAATGGCGACCCCCACGGACTTCTAATCGTGGGCGTCAGCACTGCGAGCATTCCAGACAACCGGGCATGAACCCTCAAGAACGTATGGTGGGATCCATTCAACCATTAAAACCGCTTATGATCAAAGCGGGCTATCCCTTCTTGAGTGTTTATTTCCACGATATGATGACTATCCCTTGTAACAAATTCTTTAAATTAGACTGCAATAGCCGAACCCTGAGCTCCCATGTGATCCTAGAATTTCCCAAACCTAAGCGCCCCTTTCGCCCAAAACATCTTTAAGCCCAGAGACCCCATGTGACCGCCGGAAATTACAGGTAAATGTGAACGAATTTTCCACGATATGATGACTATCCCTTGCAACAAATTCTTTAAATTAGACCTCAATGGCCGAACCCTGAGCTCCCATGTGATCCTAGAATTTCCCAAACCTAAGCGCCCCTTCCGCCCAAAACATCTTTAAGCCCAGAGACCCCATGTGACCGCCGGAAATTACAGGTAAATGGGAACGGATTCGCGAAATTGATGAAGCTCTCTACGTGTTTTTCCGAGCCCCTGGCATCTCTGAAATTATAGGTTGCGGCATTGATCTATTGAATGCCGAACCAAACTGTCACGGTGTTGTGTTTCACGGAGGAATTCAGAAGTTCCTCGTTCGACAGAGGAATTCAATCCCCGTCGGATCACCAAATCACAATCAAAACAAGTATCTAAAAGGTCAAAGTCAATCCCCGAGAAATCACCATACCCCAATTATGCAAAACATTTATGTAAACGGTCAGAATTTAAACCAACAAGGAATCAACAAACCCAATTTGTGATAAATATGCATTTAAAAGAAAATAAGTTCAATCCCATGGAACCGCCAAAGCCCGATTAAGATAAATATCCATATAAAAGGGTTCAAGTTTCAGTCACAGTCGAATGACCAAAGGCCAATTAGAATCAAATACATGTAAAACGTCASAGATCCAATCCCCGTGGAATCACCAAATATCAATTGCGATAAAGATGTATACAAAAGGTCAGGATTCAATACCCTAGAAATCAAAAACCACAATTCAACAAACTCGATTTCCATTTAAAAGAAAAGGGAAAACTAACCTTTGCAACAAATTGACGTGCATAACCGTCAAAACTGCTAGCAGAACAATCGCGACCCCCAACGGACACCTAATCCCGTGCGACAGCAGCTGTTCGAGCATTCCAGACAACCGGGCATGAACCCTCAWGAACGTATGCTGGGGATCCATTCAAACCCTAAAGATCAAAGCGGGATATCCGTTCTTGAGAGTTTCTTTCCACGATCTGATGATTATCCCCCGTAACAAATTCTTCAAATTAGACCGCAATGGCCGAACCCTGAACTCCCATGTGACGCTAGAAATCCCCAAACCTTAGTAAATGCGAGTGAGAAGAGTTTAATAATGTGTAATATTAAAAAATGATATGGGTATAGAATTTTGACGATTTTTTCTCGTATAGACTTTCAATTAAGGTATATTTTTTCTATATTTAAATTTTTTACAAACTTCTTATCAAATTTTGTGAAAAAAGAGTCCAGAKAAAAGTCTACTGAATTTTCTTTTTCCAGTTTTCAAAAAATATTTATTTGATAAAATTTTCTTGTATTCAATTTTCACGTGTGAGGGGCCAGATAATTTCACGTGTGAGGGGCCGGATTTCATCGGTACAGAAGGAAAAAATGAGATTTCAATTTCAACCACAGTTGCAAATGCTAAATATAAAATCATTATTATTGGGTCACGTCACGCAGATCACGTTGTACTTCTTAAGTGACACGTCACATATAAAACATTATTTTTTAATGACCCTTAATAGTGACCGAGAATCGAGATTAACTTTCCATCGGCTAGCTCTGTGATGTCGCACTGTGCCACTGTTCACGGCGACAAAATTATGTTGCAAATGATAAATATAATGACTGTGCCGCTGCTCACGGCGACAAACCCCATCAGTTTCTAAGGAAATTCAGTCCGAAAGGAATTTATCTGTCAAAATAAATTCTTTTTGACGTTTGGGTATCTATATTTCTTATCAAATCACGCTTGGCCTAATTGTGTCCTTGACCAATGAATTTTTTGACGTTTTGGTATCTATATTTTCTTATCCAATCAAATTTTTGTCTAAAATTGTGTTCTCTAATAATGAAATTTTAATAATAAATAAATATTTAATAAAAAAAATTTGTTAAAAAAATTATAAATTTGGTCTAAAATTGTGTTTTTTAATAATGAAATTTTGATGAAAAAAATTATCATGAAATTTTAATAAGAAATTAAATTTTTAATAATAAAATTTCGATTTAAAAATTTGTTTTAAATAAGACATTAATTCTTTAATTATGAAATTTTAATTAAAATTTTGTCCTTTAATAAAAAAGTTATGAAAAAAAATTAACCTACAAATCAATATACTCTATTAAAAAGAAAAGAAAAAATAGCCACAACAATATAACATTTTAAGTTTTGACATTTTGAGTATTTATATTTCTCATTAAATCATGTTTTATTTAAAATTATGACTTTTAACAATGAAATTTTAATAAGAAATTAAGTCTTTAATAATGAACTTCTAAAATTTTGATTAAAAAATTATCTTTTAATAATGAAGTTATGTAAAAAAAATTCACCTTCAATTTCATATACTCCAGTAAAGAGAAATGTGGGGAATTACAATGATTCTAAAGAATAGTTCTTGGAAAAAATAACATATAGTATACGAAACGAGCGATAGGGTTTTTGAATGTTTTCATAAAAAAATCCTTGTGATAGTGTTGTTGAAGAGGACTTCAATTCTTTTAGCGTAAGAAAATCCCGATTATGTGCCCTGGTCCCCATGTTGTCACTTCTCTTCCCTACCTCTGTTTGCACACTACCTCACGTTATTATTGGTCACATAATTGTGGTGAATCCAAAAATCCTATCGTACCTTTTAAATAATAGCATGAGAGCTTGAAGCTTTCAGATAAGGTGAGCTCGACCTTGCTTTTAATGGGAGGGGAGAGATCTCGACCCTTTGAATCTTAAGTGGGATTAGGAGAACACTCAACCCTTTTAGGCTATCTATCTATAATCCCAAGAGGGAGAGAGTGATAGCCCATGCTTTGATAAGGATCAACACTCAACAACAGAACCATATATAAAAAAAGAACAACACCACTTCAATACTTGTTATTCCTTCTCAATACCACGGTTATTCCCAAATCCACATCAATATCATGTTGGATCACAGAGAAGGGAAGCGGTTTGAATAGTGATTTCCATTCCTATTTCCATTCGGTGTAGCAGCTTTAGTATCATAAAAAGGATAGAGTGAATGGTTTTGTAAGGCACAACAAAAAAGGCTAATACGTTATTCCATATCTTGATATCTCCATATCTTAAGAGGTCTTCTTGGTGCTTTAATAAGAAGCCACTCATCGATTGTATCTTGTGGCTACCAAACACGCATGATAGGAAGAGAAAATATGTCATGATCTCTTTCAAGCTACACCATTTTCTCTTGTTCACCCATGTAGAAAATCATTCCGATGTCTTGGATAGATACCGAATATTCTTATTAGAATCATATCACACAACCAATTAATACATCTAATTACTCATCCCAACACCCTTTTCATCTTGAGACAAAGTAGGGGGTTGTTAAGTCTTATTCCCGGGCTCAATGTCCTAAATATGGATCCTGATCTGAATCTGAAACATCGACATTCTATTGACAACACTGTGTCCATTCCGATCAATCATGAAAACCCCAACCACATAAATATTATTAATCAGATTATTTCCCTGTACGGTAGGGAGACTCTGGACGAAATTCGCATTTTAGAAAAGCTTCGGTTGAAGATAAAGAGAAGAGCGACAGATCTGAAATTTCTTAAGAAATGTAGAGATAAAAATGTGCTTCCCAAATTCGCACAAATCCAACAAAGAACCAAAAACAAATGGAATAACGCGACCTTCTCCATACTAGGTTTATCCATTGTTAGAGGCGAAATTAGGAAGAACAGGTGTAATCTGGAACACCTATCCCAAAACACGCTTAGACTCCACTTAAAAATAGCGCAAGTTGTGACACTCGAACTGTGGAAAATAGTGGATGCCATTGCAACCATGAATTCTGACAAGAGTTATTTAGAAGCTCAGAACAAGCATACCTCCAAGCTAGAACGGTTACTCAAAAGTGAAAACAAAAATATAAATACCAACACGATGACGGTAGTAAACCTCTCTGTGCGTGCACTAAACAAGGTCGATCTCGACGTATTGGAGAAAGGACTTTATTTCGCCGTCTCCCCAACCTCCATTCCCATCGATAACATTATATGTTGCGTAGAGGATAGCATAAAATACCTCACTGATGAAGACAAAGACCTAATATGACAAGACTGCTCAGTTATTCTGCGCAAAGCCAAACCCCCGAAAAGAAATTTGAGTAAAGAAGAAAGCGTAGCCTTAAAGGACCTAAGAAAAGATGAAACTTTGGTGATTCTTAGGGCAGACAAAGGTGGTGCCATTGTCCTTATGAACCTTAATGATTACAATAGGGAAATGAATGAACACCTATCCCAGAGTGGTAGTTATAGGAAACTTAATTGCAACCCTATTAAGAAGATTATAAGGCAAGTAAATAATGTCATCAACAATTCCAACCTAGACGAAAGAACTAAAAGACGTTTAACCCCCAACAATGAGATCACCCAAAGAATCTACGTTCTACCGAAAATTCACAAAGAAGATATTCCTCTTAGACCCATAGTGAATACCATAGGTTAACCAACCTATGAGCTAGCTAAACACGTAGCCAAGATCCTTAGCCCCTTGGTAGGCCACACTGACTCTTTCATTAAAGACTCCAATGAATTTATTAAAATCATTAAAAATGAAAAAGTAAAGCCTCAAGACACCCTCATAAGTTTTGACGTAGTCTCCCTTTTCACTAAAATCCCTTTAGATGAAGCTATCCAAATTGTCAAATAAGTCATTGACCCTGAAACAACTAACTTAGCCAAGGTCTGCTTGCGCTCCACTTTCTTTAGTTATCAAGGAGAATTCTATCAACAAATCAGCAACGTAGCAATGGGCTCCCCAATGTTTCTAACATTTTCATGGAGAATTTTGAAAAGAGAGCCCTGGACTCCTTTCCCCTAAAATCTTTAAGGTGGAAAATATTTGTTGATGAGACCAATGTTCTCTGGCCCCTCGAGAAAGAATAATTACATAATTTCTTTCAACACCTAAACAACATATCCAAAGAAATAAAATTCACAATGGAACTCGAAGAGAATGATAACATCCCCTTTCTAGACTTTCTTATCAAGAGGAAAAGTAATGGGGATCTAGGACCCACACTGAGAACTATCTCGACGCAAACTCCCATCACCACCCCAACCAGAAACTAGGTGTCCTAAAAAATTTAGCCACTGGAGCGATAAGAATCTTTGATGAAACACACCTAGACAAATTTACCACAATAGTAGAAGATTTTAGAGTTCTTTTCACAGTTAGACACAATATTTTGCCCAATCTAATGTAATTTACTACTTAAAGGAATTCTTATGCATACCATGGCTCAAAAATCTAGGAAGCTTAACTTCCATTGATCGAAATGTGGGGAATTACGATGATTCTAAAGAATGGTTCTTGGAAAAAATAACATATAGTATACAAAACGAGCGATAGGATTTTTGAATGTTGTCATAAAAAAATGAAACCAGATGTTTGTCTGTGTTATGCTTTGTGATAGTGTTGTTGAAGAGGACTTCAATTTTTTTAGCATAAGAAAATCCCAATTATGTGCCCCGGTCCCCATGTTGTCACTTCTCTTCCCTACTTTTGTCTGCACACTACCTCATGTTATTATTGGTCACATAATTGTGGTGAATCCAAAAATCCTATCGTACCTTTTAAATAATAGCATGAGAACTTGTAGCTTTGTGATAAGGTGAGCTCGACTTTGCTTTTAATGGGAGGGGAGAGATCTCGACCCTTTGAATCTTAAGTGGGATTAGGAGAACACTCAGCCCTTTTAGGCTATCTATCTATAATCCAAAGAGGGAGAGAGTGATAACCCATGCTTTGATAAGGATCAACACTCAATAGAACAACCATATATAAAAAAAGAACAACACCACTTCAATACTTGTTATTCCTTCTCAATACCACGATTATTCCCAAATCCCCATCAATATCATGTTGGATCATAGAGAAGGGAAGGGGTTTGACTAGTGATTTCCATTCCTATTTCCATTTGGTGTAGCAGCTTTAGTATCATAAAAAGGATAAAGTGAATGGTTTTGTAAGGCACAACAAAAAAGGCTAATACATTATTCCATATCTTGATATCTCCATATCTTAAGAGGTCTTCTTGGTGCTTTAATAAGAAGCCACTCATCGATTGTATCTTGTGGCTCCCAAACACACATGATAGGAAGAGAAAATATGTCATGATGTCTTTCAAGCTACACTATTTTATCTTGTTCACCCATGTAGAAGATCATTCCGACGGCTTGGCTAGATACTGAATATTCTTATTAGAACCATATCACACAACCAATTAATACATCTAATTACTCATCCCAACACCCTTATCATCTTGAGACAAAGTAGGGGGTTGTTAAGTCTTATTCTCGAGCTCAATGTCCTGAATATGGATCTTGATCTGGATCCGAAACGTCGATAGTCTATTGACAAAATTGTGGCCATTCTGATCAATCATGAAAACCCCAACCACATAAATCTTATTAATAAGATTATTTCCTTGTATGGTAGGGAGACTCTGGACAAAATTCGCATTTTAGAAAATCTTCGAGTGAAGATAAAGAGAAGAGTGGAAGATCTGGAATTTCTTATGAAATGTAGGGATAAAAATGTGCTTCCCAAATTTGCGTAGATCCAACACAGAACCAAAAACAAATGGAATAGCGCAACCTTCTCTGGACTAGGGTTATCCATTGTTAGAGGCGAAATTAGGAAGAAAAGGTGTAATCTGAAACACCTATCCAAAAATGCGCTTAGACTCCACCTTAAAATAGTGCAAGTTGTGACACCTGTGGGAAATAGTGGATGCCATTGCAGCCATGAAAGCTGACAAGAGTTATTTAGAAGCTCAGAACAAGCACACCTCCAAGCTAGAACGGTTACTCAACAGTGAAAACAACAATAGAAATACCAACACAATGACGGTAGTAAACCTCTCTGTGCGTGCACTAAACAAGGTTGAGCTCGGCGTATTGGAGAAAGGACTTAATTTCGCCATCTCCCCAACCTCCATCCCCATCGATAACATTATATGTTGCGTAGAGGATAGCATACAATACCTCATTGATGAAGACAAAGACCTAATACGACAAGACTGCTCAGTTATTCTGCGCAAAGCCAAACCCCCGAAAAGCAATTTGAGTAAAGAAGAAAGCATAGCCTTAAAGGACCTAAGAAATGATGAAACTTTGGTGATTCTTAGGGAAAACAAAGGTGGTGCCATTGTCCTTATGAACCTTAATGATTACAATAGGAAAATGAATGAACACCTATCCCAGGGTGGTAGTTATAAGAAACTTAATTGCAACCCTATTAAGAAGATTATAAGGCAAGTGAAGAATGTCATCAACAATTCCAACCTAGACGAAAGAACTAAAAAACATTTAACCCCCAACAATGAGATCATCCAAAGAATCTACGTTCTACCGAAAATTCACAAAGAAGATATTCCTCTTATACCCATAGTGAATACCATAGGTTCACCAACCTATGAGCTAGATAAACACGTAGGCAAGATCCTTAGCCCCTTGGTAGGCCACACTGACTCTTTCATTAAAGACTCCAATGAATTTATTAAAATCATTAAAAATGAAAAAGTAAGGCCTCAAGACACCCTCATAAGTTTTGACGTAGTCTCCCTTTTCACTAAAATCCCTTTAGATGAAGCTATCCAAATTGTCAAATAAGTCACTAACCCTGAAACAACTAACCTAGCCAAGGTCTTCTTGCGCTCCACTTTCTTTAGTTATCAAGGAGAATTCTATGAACAAACCAGCGGCGTAGCAATGGCTCCCCATTGTCCCCCATTGCTGCTAACCTTTTCATGGAGAATTTTGAAAAGAGAGCCCTGGACACCTTTCCCCTAAAACCTTTAAGCTGGAAAAGATTTTTTGATGAAACGAATGTTCTCTGGCCCCATGGGAAAGAATAATTACATAAGTTCTTTCAACACCTAAACAACATATCCGAAGAAATAAAATTCACAATGGAACTCAAAGAGAATGATAGCATCCCCTTTCTAGGCGTTCTTATCATAGGAAAATTAGTGGGGATCTAGGACATGCAATTTATAGAAAAAAGACCTGCACTAAGAACTATCTCGATGCTAACTCCCATCACCACCCCAACGAGAAACTAGGTGTCCTAAAAAATTTAGCCACTGGAGCCATAAGAATCTCCGATGAAGCACACCTAGATAAAGAAACAGATCACCTTACCAAGACTTTTAAGAACATAGGTTATAAACACAAAGACATTAAGAATGCAATAAACAGAGCTCTAGAAAAAACTTGTGATAAACCCACCATTCCAAAAGACCAAAACCCTAATAGAGATGCATGCGTCCCTTACATCCAAGGAGTGATCGATAGGATTGCAAGAGTCCTCAGGCAAAAAGATATTAAGACCTCCTTCAAACCACTTGAAACCATCAAACATAATATGAGATCCTTCAAAGACAAAATCGACCCTCACAAAGGCAAAGGAATCTCCAAAATAGAGTGCTCATGCAGAAAATGCTACATCGGTGTGTTAGTGACATTTCTTGTCAGGGGGGATAAAATGTGAAGGAGTGGGTAAAAAACCCACTTACCCTAAGTTCAGGACGCAAAATGCGCCTGTGGTTAAGCGACAAGAAAATCTGAATGGCTGTGATCAGAGCGCCCAGATCAACGACGCACATTGGATTCCAGAGCCCCCCCGCCTTTCTACCTTTAAGCGGAGGGGGGAGGGTCGAAATCGAGGGTGCACTTCTCCAACGGTTGTGATCAGAGCGCCCGGATCAACGGTGCACATTGGATTTCGGATCCCCCCCACCTTTCTACCTTTAAGTGGAGGGGGGGTGTCCAGAATTGAGAGCACACTTCTCCAATGGCTGCGATCAGAGTGCCCGGATAAATAGCGCACAGATGACCCAGACCTCCCTTACCTCTCTGTATTTAATCAATGTGGGTCCTTCCCCCGTCATGTCACATCTCAAGCTGCCTCTCCCCTGCAGCCTAGCTTCCACTTCACCCCATAGCATGGCCCTTCCAAAGTCCATCGTCCTCCTTCCATCTGCCATGTGTCCCCCTCTCTCCACGTCACCTGTCCATTCATCCTCGTGGCACACTTTTTCTTTTTTCTCATTTTCGCCTGACACCTCATGCCAGGTGTTCTTCATCTCCCAACTCGCCTCTCCTCCTCCTTCAATCTCGCCGCCTTATGACTTCCCCGTCATCTCCCTATGGCATTGTGCCTCATCATAAGAGCGCTTCATCCCTCTCCCTCCGACTATGTATGACTGTCTCTACTCCGAATCCACTCAATCCCCTCACTCCATGTCTCCTCTGCCCATCCACCACTCCCATTATGTGCCCCAGCCTTCGTGCTGGGCTCCACGTCTATTCATTAGGCCGTTCAACTAATCCAGATGGCAGCGCAAGGGGCCCTCCACATCCCAAAGGTGTCGAGTTGGTCGGGCCATTCTTAATCCCAAGGAAGCAGTTATTAAGGTAGTTGGTGGTGGTTAGACATCATCTTCGCCATAAAGGGAAAGTCTGACGACGAATTAAAAGCACATCGATTTGCCCACGGGACTGTCAGGAGTTCGATTGCGTCTGCCATAGGTGCACGATCATTCAGAGACTGCAGGCGCAGATTGTCAGAAGCCATGCAGACACAATGTTTTTAATGCAGCGTCTCGATTTTGTTGTTTTTGTTGTTTTGAGTATATGTAGGCATTTTCACCATTTTTGTAGGTATCAATGGTAGAGAGAAGCTCCCAACTGTAAAGTTTTAACAACCATTCTAGTTCTTTGGTTATGCATCTGTATGTGAGATTTCTTGTTTTATGAAAAACTGTTTTCCTACTCCATCTAAGTTTTGTCTCATACTAAGGGAGTTCATGATCCACTGATTCGCATGAATTGTTGCAATTGTTTTATGATAAAGGATTTATCGTTGCATCGTTGTATTCTCTGGTTTTCTGTGTTTGAATGTAAGAAGATCTTGCGTTTGGATGCTTTCTTCCCAAGTCTTTTTGTAACCTGTTGTTTACAATAGACCCTTCCACTCTTCTTATACAAGTCTTCCCCCCTATTCACCCTTATTACAACTCACTCTTTGAAGTTTATCTAAGACCTCACTTACCCATGCATGCCTGACCTAGTTTCAAAGTTGAAACAATATCATTCTGAGTCTACTTCCATTTGATCCTCCCTTTTATAAACAAATCGTGACATTAACTGATGGGCGTCGAGCTCTGCTCCTACTGCAATACAGGAGTGACTTCCGTCGCCAACATTTCTGGTGCCGTTGCCGGGGACAAAGTTGAAAATCTTCCCTGGGATTGAATGACATTGAGCTTCTGATTCTGAAGGTGCATCAGGCATCAGAGCCCTTAAAGATTCCTACTGTGCACCTGGCGACTCCATTCTGACGACTCCACTGCGGTGAACCTATTGGGCTAGTTGTGGCTTCTAGCGGTAGACACACGTAGTCCCATCCATAGCTACCTCTGGCCACGCCTGAAGAAGATCCGGAGGTGATTATCAGGAAAGGGAAGGCCTCTCAAGGAGAAAGCTTCACTGTTGAACTAGGTATTTCTCCACCTCCTTCCGTAAAAACTCCATTTTCTTATTCCTAGCTTCCCAGCTAGCCTTTTTCCGAGGTTTCCCGTTTTCTGAATTTCGGGAGTGTTCCTGTTGAGTTTTCCCCTCCTGGTCCGGCATCAGAAGGAGAGATCCTTATCACTCCCCCCTCCCTTGAAGCCTTGCCTCAGCACAGACATCGAGCCTCAGAAGGTTTCACCACCCCTCCTTTTGTTACTATTATTGCACAGAGAGAAGTGTCTGCTCATTTAGGTCCCTTAGCTCTCATCCTGTTTTCCCTTGTTCACACTCCTTCTCCTCCAAGTTCTCCTCCACCGAATATTCCCATGGCAGGAGTAAATCCCCCTATGACCAGAATGGAGGCTATTATAGCCGCTAGGTATGCCCCCCTTGTGTCACCTCAGCCTCTCAATGCCCTCCTGACAGATGGTTACCTCAAGCAGCTGCCCAAGTTTACAGGTGAGGGGGACATAACTACAGAAGAACACCTAGAAGCCTTTTATAGTTTCATAGATGATAATGTCATCATGCATGCAGATGTATGGATGAGGATTTTTGTCCATAGTCTCCAAGACAAGGCTAGAAAATGGTTTAAGGCCCTGCCTCCTGGGTCTATTGATGGGATCAAAGCTTTAGATAATGCCTTTTTGAGACAGTGGGGAGATAAAAAAGACTTCATGTATTACATGACGGAGTTTTGGTTGTTGAAGAGAAAGGAAGGAGAGTCTGTCTCTGACTTCTCTAAGAGATTCAATAAAACGTATAATAAAATCCCCTCTGAGATAAAGCCCTCAGAAGCCTTGGCTAAGATCACTTATGCTAGCGCTTTCGATCTCGATTTCTGCCTACTGCTGAGGGAAAGAAGAGCCACTACTCTGGCTCACATGCAAGATGCATCCGTGGAGGTAGAATCTAACGTATTGGATGTGGATCGACTCAGGAACGCTGTTGATAGAAACATGTCCAAGAAAAGGCCTGAAGCCCCCCCATCCAGTTCCTCTCCCCTGCCCCATCAGACAGATGAGACAGCTAGAGTACTAAAGTCACTTTCTACTAGAATGGAAAGGTGGGAGTTAGAAGGGAAGCCCATATACAGAAATCCTCGAAATGCTGATAATAGTTGTTTTAGACGACCCACTAACAATGTGCCTTAGGTTTTCCCAAAGGAACAAAGGGGAAAAGACAGAGAAGATCAAAGGATTCAAACCCCCCTCCAAAATAACCTAGTTGATCATGAGGAAAGAGAGGAGATAGTTGAGTTCGACCCTGAAATTCATTGTGTTGAAGAAGCTCCCCCTTTTCCCCATTTGACTCAGTCTGCATATGAAGAATCCCTGTTGAGCAGTCAAATCCATGAGTTAGGTAAAGGATAAAGGGCCGGTCACACCTCTAACAAATACAATCTCAGGCCAAAGAAGAAGGAAGGAGACTTTGACAGCCAAGACCAACCCCTCATAGCAGAAAGGCCTACTAAATCTGTAGCAATCATTACTAAAGAAAAGAAAGCTCAGGGCACTTCGCCAGCAGCCAAAGAGCCTGTCTCAGAGCTAAGGGAAGCTCTTAAGCCTATTTCCTTTTTTAATTTTGAGCATGAAATTCAAAAGATCAGGATTCCCATCCCCCTCTCTGAGCTAGTTAAAAATGAAGACTTTAAAAGGTCCCTCTCCAAGCTGCTACAATCAGAGTCCCCCCAGCCTCCCTCTAACTCAGTAAACCTTCAAGATAAGAAGCCAACTATCATCCTAGGTCCCATGATAGAAGACAGATATGACTCATCCCCTCCCTTCTACACCTCCCTGAACATACACGATAAAGTGTTGCATAATTGCCTCATGGATTCAGGAGCTTCCCATAACCTTATGCCCAAGGTAGTCATGGAAGAGCTGGGACTGGAAGTGACAAAGGCCTATCATGACTTGTATTCTTTTGATTCAAGGAGGGTGCAATGTCTTGGAGTCATCAAAGATCTGGTGGTCTCTTTATTCCAGCTGCCCATGAAGAGTGTGGTCATGGACATTGTGGTAGCTGATGTTCCCCCCAAGTTTGGCATGCTGTTGTCTAGGTCTTGGATTAAAAGACTTGGAGGAATGTTACAGATGGATCTCACATATGCCACCATTCTAGTCTTTGGAGGGGAACACAGGAGGTTGTACAGAGAAGCCCAGCTAGTCTATATTGTCAGTGATGAAGCAAACCCCACTAATCACCCCATCTTCACACTTGACACAGATCTAGGGTCTAGTTTGTTGCAGATCACTAAAACTCCTGAGGTCCCTTTACAGATCAGAAAGCAACCCATTCTTAATCAGGAGATACCTCCTCCAACCACCTCTGTTTGGAAGATGTTCTTTGACGGAGCTTCCTCTAGAATAGGCGCAGGGGCTGGAGTGATTTTCATATCGCCCTGTCAAGAGACCATATCTCTATCATGCAAGCTGGAATTTGAAACCACCAACAATGTGGCAGAATATGAAGCTCTTGTTCTGGGTATGAGGGCTGCAAAAGAAATGGGAATAAAGGAGATGGTTGTATTCAAAGATGCGTAATTGATTATCCAATAGGTCAAGAATGTTTATCAGACCAATCATCCTTGGCTCAGGAGTTACAGAAATGAAGTATGGGACCTGATTGATAACTTCTTCTCTGCTTTCAACATCGCTTTTGTCCCAAGGGAAGAGAATACCTCGACTGATTCCTTAGCAGTCTCAGCTAGTTTGTTCAAGATCCCTCTGCCACCAAAGATCAATACTGAGGTCGAGATAAGATACAGGCCATCCATCCCAGACAATATAAAGCATTGGAGGGTTTTCAAGGACGACCTTGAAATCGAAAGATTTCTTCAGTGCGTCGATGATTTTTCTGCATTGCACATTGATCAGGACCCTGATCCCAAAATCAACCTTCCCTCTGAGGTGTTATTCAATAAAATTAGTAATCACCATATTGTTCAATTGCTCAGTAATCACATTCCAAGGGGACTAGACCCTTTAGAGAGACTGTTCGATGGGAATGATGTGGCAGTAAAGGGTAAGATTTCAGGAGGAGATGTTGATTCATATAAATGCAACATCGACACGCAGGAGTAGCCTAAGCTCGTCAAACTATCAAGCAGCCTGACTGATGAGCAGAGGACGAAATATACTGAGCTATTAAAGGAATTCGCTGATGTATTTGCATGGGCCTATGAAGACCTCAAGACTTATGACACATCTGTCATTGAGCACAAGATCCCACTGAAAGAAGAGGCCAAGACATTCAGGCAGAAGCCGAGATAGATAAATCCCATGTTGCTACCTTTCATGGAGAAAGAAGTGAAGAAATTGCTAGATGCCCAAATCTTTGTCCCCTTGAGATATTCCCAATGGGTGGCCATTTTTGTCCCAGTAAGGAAGAAAAGCGAAGAAATCAAACTCTATGTTGATTTCAGGAACCTGAACAAGAGCTCAAGGAAAGATAATTATCCCCTGCCCAACATGGAACACATATTGCAGAAGGTCACTACGCATATAGAATATCCATGATTGATGGTTTTTCTGGTTATAACCAGATATCAATCATGCCTCAGGATAGGGAAAAAATGACCTTCACCACTCCTTGGGGCACATTCATGTATGCCAAGATGCCTTTTGGATTGATGAATGTAGGAGCAACATTTCAGCGAGCCATGCATATAGCCTTCATTGGGGAAAAAGATCAATTTGTGGTAATTTATCTGGATGACATCACAGTCTTCTCCAGGTCAGACAAGGAGCACTTCTGCCACTTAAGGAAAGTTTTCCTGAAGTGTCAGAGGTTTGGTCTATCCCTAAACCCCAAGAAATCTTTGTTTGCTATGAAGGAGGGGAAGATATTAGGCCATATAGTATCAGCAGAGGGAGTGAGGATTGATCCTAGCAGGGTAGAAGCAATTCAGACCCTGTCACTTCCCAGATCTAAGAAGGAAGTTTAGGCTTTTTTGGGGAAGATTAATTTTCTGAGGAGATTTTTCTCAAGTTTTGATGAGCTAGTGAAACACATCACAACCATGCTCAGGAAAGAAAATGAAGTTAGATGGACTATTGAATCTAGGGAATCTTTCATCCTAATAAAGAAAGCATTGACTAAGGCACCTGTGCTAATCAGTCCTGATTATTCCAAAGATTTCCTGATTTTTTCTTTTGCTTCTCATGATATAGTAGTAGTGGTCTTGTTGCACAAAAATGAAGAAGGGCGAGAGCAACCCATTGCCTTCTTCAGCAAGGCATTAAGAGATCTAGAGATCAGGTACGAGATCATGGAGAAGCAGGCCTATGCCTTAGTGAAAGCCCTCAAAGCTTTCAGAGTATCTGTCTTGCACTCAAGGATCACTGCATACATTCCTTCAGTGTCTGTGAAGGACATCCTTGTACAGCCTGACATAGACGGGAGAATAGGTAAATGGATTGCCAAGATCCTAGAATTTGATCTGGAAATTAAGCCCACCAAGCTAATAAAGGGGCATGGTTTGGCCAAGTTGCTGGCTGAATCCAATTGCAAAGCTTTGGGTATTAACTTCGTCAATGAGCAAGCCGAGTCATCCAACAAGAATTCTCAGGGTGCCCTATCACTAACAGCATGCCCCTGGTACAAGGATATCTTGTACTTTCTGTAAGAATTAAAGCCTCCTGATGGATTGGGAAAAAGCGAGGTGAGAGCTTTAAAGCTCAAGGCGGTCAAATATTGCCTCATTGACTAAGCCTTGTACTGGAAAGACCCTCTAGGGGTATTTTTGAGATGCCTAGACCCGCAAGAAGCCCAGAAGGTTATGTTTGATTTCCATAACGGCCTTTGTGGGGGGCATCATTTCTGGAAGACCACAGCCCATAAGATCCTCCGGGCTGGGTATTACTGGCCCACTTTATTCCCTGATGTTTGCAGAGAAATCAGAGCTTGCATCAAATGCCAAAAGTTCTTAGGAA
>JASDQU011506315.1:0-18546 GCA_032191745.1 Picea mariana | reverse complement strand
TCCAAAAGATCTTGTTCTCAATTCTTCTATACCCAAATTTAATGCATAATGCACCCATAAAACCTATATTAATATCAAATCTAAATGTATAGTACTTGCAACTTTTATATCTACCTATTTTCTAATCCAAATTAAATTAAATGGTATGGATGACCGTTATCACTCATTTTTAAACAGAAGTTACCTATGAATCATGTGTAATGAAGTTTGGATGTGAACCAAAATCAAATAGAACAATGAATGTATTCTTATCTCAATTTTGGCATGAAACAAATATGTCATATTCGAGACTACTCCCTAATGAAATTATATTCCATTAAATCTTATTTTTTAAGATAAACATTTTCCAAATGATAATATGTTTATCTTAGGCTCTCATGGTAGTCAAAATTTTATTTTTGTTCGAGTCTTGATCTTTGCTTGAGATTTCGAGAGGTTGAGTTCCATTGTATCTTGCTATTGTAGAGTGCTGCTATTTATATTTAATGGAAATCGCATGAAAAATTTGATTCAATTTTCTATATATGAATTGATTTACTAGGAACTCAGTTTCATAAATAAAAATGTGGAAAAGAAAACATATATGCACACCACATGGATAAACAATACGCGATACAATACATTGTATTACATTCTAACTATATCAAACGAAACTGATTGATTTTATTTCCTGGATTGAATTTTATAAAAGAGAACCTCATAAATAATAATGTAGATCAATAATAATGTGGAATAAAGAATTATCCACATCACCTTGATAACAACCACAAACCAGAAATACATTACATTTTATGGGAGTTTTAGAATGACAATATCTTACTACACTCAACTTACAGGGCACCTATCCTACAAGGTTAATATAAATCTACTAATTTCTTGAACTTATCCCCTTTCTTAGTTGATTTACATACCTCAGGCTACCTATTTTTTTATTCTACACTCTCTTTACTCTTTTGATTCTCTTCATTTTCATACTTGTTGTTGAAAAACAATTCAATTCAAGGGTTCAAACAATTCAAATTGAAACACAAATTTGATGTTTCTTAAGTAGACGAAATAATGAAATTGGCATTACATAGGCATAAAAAATTTCAAAAGTACATCAATTATATTGCAATGTGGACAAATTATACACATGCATGATTCATATCTCGGAATGCATGCTTCCAAGCTCATATAAAAATTAAACCCATCATTATGGATCAAAAGCGCACGATTCATATCTCAGAATGCATGCTTCCAGGATCATATAAAAATTGAACCCATCACTATGGACCAAAAGAACATTGGTATAGGGAGTCCCTCTGGTTTATAGTTTATTACGATTTAATTTAACTTTAATGGTGTGAAATTATAATTCACTACAAAATTTAAAACCCAAAAAGGCGCGACATGTGAGGTGTGAGGAATTAGGTTAAATTCCAACCCTTCTCTTGCACATATCGTCCTTAATGTGTAAGTTTTCCCAAATCATCTTCTCTAATCCTATAAAACCAAGAGGATTAGATCAGAGATTCCAAAGGGTGTGTGTGGCTTTGTAAAATGCAAGATCAAGATCAATATATGCAGATGGAAATTGTTGGAGATGCTACCTATCAACGCCTGGGGAAACACAATACCCATTTTATTGTTACTATTTTCCACTCTCTTTTTTATGTTTGTTGGGTAAAATCATTAATATATCATCATATATAAACCTATATATTTCAAACCACCATATATAAACCTAAATAAATTTCAAACCATCGTATATAAAATTATTTTTCTCAACTATATAAAAGAAAAACAGGGGATTTCTTTCCTAGGTATTAAGGTTAGGGAAATATTAGGGTTAGGTTTCATAATTGATCATAAAATCATAAATAAACATTGATTTGGTCTCAGGGTGCTAATGTAGACCCCCCTACTCTCCCTCGGGGCTACGCGACCTCTCAGTCTAGGATCAATTGACTTCAGGAGTTGAATCAGCTCACAGGTTTGAACTGAACCTCTTCTATTTTATCCACAGGTCAAAGTCTTACTTCTCGGGTGAAAAATCCCCCTTTCGGGAGTTTATGAGTACCCGCAGAGTCCTCCATGTGACCCTGGTCAAAATCCTGGGCTTAAAACTTCGTGCTCGCACACTTTGGAACTTTGGGCTTCGGGTGTTCTCGACACACCTGACTCCAAATCTGTCGAACTCCAGACTCACAAACACACATAGACCAGATCTACGGTCCACACTCCTTTCACAAAAAACGACTGATATTTACTTTAGGACTTGGGCTTCGGGAGTTATGAGTGTTCCAAGCACCTCTTTACTCTAAATTTCTCCATACCCGGAGTTACAGATCAATTGCCACATGCTCTTCTTGATCGACGACTGTGATCTACTTCGAGACTTCCGAGTTAGGGTGTTTCGAATGCTCCAAAACCTTTTCTCTCCGAAGTACTTCCCATGTGAAGCTGTGAATGAAGCGCCATGCGTCCTTCTCCAACAGGCGGTTCCGATGGATTTTGGTACTTCGGTAGTTCACTCCTCGTTTTCCCTGAAGTGATCTATCTCTTAATTGTGAATATGACACCACGTGTCCATGCAATCGATGGTCAAGGTTTTAGCTTCTTACCTTTTGGAGCTTCAGACGACTTTTGGTCAATGACTCCTCCTTCTTCTTGATCGTTTCTCCAAAGTCTGTGATTTGTTGATGTGTGTCCCTCTCATATCGATGGCCACAATTTACTTCGGAAGTTTGGGCTTCGAGATTTTTGGCTTCACCACTCTCATTTTCATATGGCGTTCTCTTCTCCCAGAGTACACATATCTCCTCCGTGCATCATTCTGTATCCAACAGTCCATACCTACTTTGTTCTTCACGACTTCACGAAGTTCACACTCTGCTCCTCACAAATCTTCTGAAGTTCTTACCTCTCGGACTCTCCAATACGCTGCCACGTACCCTCCTCTGGATCTATAGTCCATATGGAATTTAGCTTCCCATCTTCAGGATCTTTGACTCCGTCACAAACGAAAAATCCCAAATACATAAATTCTGAAGGACTTCATAGTTTAGTCTCCTTGCACCTTCTTGAGATATAACAGTTGCTAGTGACCCAAAATTCCTCTGAAGGGATCTTAACCGTAAATCCTCGGACTTCAACAAATTTCTCCCTTTTGTTGAATATTTGACACTATCTCTACTGAGCTTGATTACTCTTAGGGATTTGACCTCCGATGCACTCCTTGCGATCATGGAATTTTTGACACATTTCAGACTTAGATATTTATTCAAAAGAAATCTTACTACACACTCCTTGTGCTTCACAGTCCTGATCTCTTGACACTTAGTTGATTCTTGACCTTGTGCACTCCTTGCAACACTCGGTCTAAGTTTCCCATTATCCCTCCCGATATTCTCTAAGTCAAATCTAGACTCTGTCGACGCACACCTTGCAGACAGTATGCACTCCTTGCATCTGATCTCTCATAAGAGAAACAATTCAAACTTATCTAATATTTCACAGATTCATAAATTCAATAGGGTAACTCATGCTTTCACCAGTGTAATTCACTCATGCATGAAAACAAAAAATAACAGAGAACATAATGTAAACAGAAAGCCTACTATTCACTCAGATAGACAATCAATAGTGACACATGCATTTGGATCAATATTTCTTTGTTATATTCGGTCAAGATTATGTGAGATACATCAACATTAAACAACTTATAACTAAATCTCAACAACAACAATACTCAACTAATTGGAAGCTACTATCATATTCAACAGCCTAATCTCCAACAACCTCATTTGGGCATACAACACTTCTACTTGTACCAGATGGCTCATAGGGTTCCCTCTGACTACCTATCTTCTCGAAGTAAAAACTAACTACCACTTAAGCCCCATTACATTAAATTCTAAGAGTGAAACTCCAAGATCTCATGCAATCGTTTAGCTTCCAAGCGTTTTGATCTTCTTTAATCATTCATTCAAAAAATATTTACAGGAAACGTCATCTTCAAAATGATTCAAAAGGTGCACTAGGGCACTGATTTGTCTCTCCACGTGTGCTTTGTTAACGATGCTCCTGCATCATACTCCCCTAGACAAAAATTCATGGAATCCTATCCATGATCTCATGCACTAACTTCCCATGCTTATGGATATTAGCTTCATTTACCCAACTAGAATCTTCTATTGGGTGTCCTTTCCACTTTACCAAATACGCCAAATAATTCTTTCTCCTAGTCTTCTTACTAATCCTCTGATCAATGATCTTCTCCATATGTGGTTATTCTGATACATGCATATTCTTCTCCCATTGAATCTCTTTCTGATCTTCTGATTCTCTTCCCTTTAAGGATACATGTCTAAAATGTTAAATATGGGTGATATACCCACATCCTTTGGCAGCTCTATCTCATAAGAATTAGCACCAAATATTTTAGAATCTTGCATGGTCTTATCTTCTTCATCTTCAGTTTGTTATGTGTTCCTCTTGGGAACCTTTCCTTCCTGAGATGTGATAACAAATTGAAGTTCTATCCTATGATGATGAACTCTGTGTTTATACTCTCTGCTACTGTTCTGCAACTACTCCTTGATCTGATTATGAAGCTTCTACATTTCTACAACAAACTCTTCTTCTCCAACACTTTTGAATTCACTCTACTCCAGATCTCTCAATTCTGATACTCCTATTTCTTTCATTCCGTACACTATCTAGAATGGAATCTTTCCCATACTTCTATTCACTGAGTCATTGTATGCAAACTCTGATTGTGACAAAATTTGATCCCACTGGCTATGATGTTTGGTGACCAAACTCCTTAGAAAATCTCATAAACTTTGATTTACCACCTCAATATGTCCATCCGTTTGAGGGTGATATGTTGAACTAAAATATAGTTCTATCCCCATCTTCTTCCATAATGTTCTCCAGAAATGACCGACAAATTTAGTGTCCCTATCTGAGACAATACTCTTGGGCAACCCATGAAGTCTCACAACTTCCTTGAAAAATAAATTTGCAAAATGTGTTGCATCACTAGTCTTATGGCATGGGATAAAGTGTGCCATATTTGAGAATCTATCAACTACAACAGATATGGATTCACTTACCCTTTGGGTTCTTGGAAATCTCAACACAAAATCCATTCTTATTTCATCCCAAGGCCTATCTGGAATAGGCAATGGCTGATACAATCCAGTGTTTTGTTTCTTTCCTTTTGCATACTGGAAAACCTTACATTTGTTTACACACTTCTTCACCTCTGCTCTCATACCTGGCCAATAGTATGAGTTGTTCAACTGTGAAAATGTCTTTTCATGGCTAAAATGTCCCGCTAGAGCTCCACTATGTTTTTCCTTCAACAGATTTTCTCTCATTGAACACTTGGTATGCACAACTGACAACCTTTAAACAACAATCCATCTTGAATCATATACTATGTCCACTGGATTTTGTCTCTGATCACGGGATTCGTACATGCTTCATATGCTTCTTTAAAATTTGGATCATCACAATACATATCCTTAAGGTGTTCAAACCCTAAGGTCTTCACTTGGATTTCCTGCAGAATTAGACATCTCCTGCTCAATGCATCAACAACTTTGTTTGCAATACCAGAGATATGTTTAATGACAAAAGTAAAATTTTTCATAAAATCTATCCACTTAGCATGTCTTTTATTTAACTTCTCCTATCTGGTTATGAATTTTAAAGCCTGATTATCGCTATACAAAAAAATTCTTTTGGAACAACGTAGTGCCTCCATTTCTTCAAGGCTTGAATTATTGCATAAAATTCCTTATCATATGTGGAGTAGTTCTTCTTAGTGTCATTCAACTTCTCACTGAAATATGCAACATGCTTATTACCTTTGCTCAAGACTGCTCCAATTGCAACTCCACTAGCATCACACCTTACTTGAAATGTCTTCCCAAAATTTGGCAAGAATAGAATTGGTTGTTCTGTTATCGTCTCCTTCAATATCTTGAAACTTTTCTCATCCTCTTCTGTCCACTTAAAATACTTGTTCTTCTTCTTCACTGTATCCAATATTGATGCACAAATTCCATTGAAATTCCTAATGAACTTTCTATAGAAACTTGGTAATCCATGGAAGCTTCTCACCTAAAATATGCTTCTTGGCGATGGCCATTCCTTGATTTCTCTCACCTTTTCCAGATCCATGTTCAATTCATTTGAAGAGATCACAAAATCCAAATAAATGAGTTTTGCCATCATAAAAGAGGACTTCTTCATATTTATCAACAACTTCTCCTATTGTAGTCTTCTCATCACTAATGTCATATGTCTCAAATGCTCTTCGTCAGTTTTACTGAAGACAAATATATCATCCATATATACAATCACAAACTTACCATTGAAATCTTTCAATACCTTATTCATCAATATCATAAAATTACTTGGGGCATTTGTTAAGCCAAATGGAATAACAAGCCACTCATACAACCCTTCATTTGTCTTGAATGTTGTTTTCCACTCATTGCCTTCTCTCATCCTTATCGGGTGATATCCACTTTTCAAATCTATCTTTGAAAAAACAATTTCTCCACTTAAACAATCCATTAAGTCATCCATTCTTGGCAAAGGAAATCTGTACTTGATGGTGATCTTGTTTATGGCTCTTAAGTTTGTACACATTCTACATTCTCCATCCTTCTTTGGGCTCAACACAGTTGGTAATTCACATAGAATCAATATTTCTCTGACCAAACCCTTGTCTAATAAATCTTGGACTTGTCTCTTTACCTCCTCATTTTCTTGAGGGGTCAATCTATATGTTTCTTTGTTCGGAAGACTTGCTCCTGGTATTAGACCAATGTGATGAATGATACTTCTGATGGGTGCATATGAATTAGGTAACTGATCCAATACTATGTCATCACAATTCTCCAATAGCTCCTGAACTTCCTCAGGAAAATCATCCATAGAAGTACTTGTAAGGAAAAATATGGGTTTCCTCATCACAACAAATTGCAACTCTTGTTCCTTCTTAGCTTCCTTCAAGAGTTCCTTCCCACTCATGAGAAGTATACTTGTGTTGGATTCTTCCTTTACTTTCTTGTCCTCTATTGGCAGTAACATGTGTGTCCTACCATTCTTATCCAAAGTATAAGTATTTCTCCTCCCATCATGAATGACATTCCTGTCAAAATTCCATGGTCTCCCCAACAAAACATGACATACATCCATGGGAATCACATCACACAAAATCGCATCTCTATATCCTCCTATTTTAAATTCAACGAGGCATTGTTTAGTGACCATTACCTGGTGCCCTTTCTGCAACCATGAGACTTTATATGGCTTGGGATGTGCAGTTGTCTCCAGCTCCAATTTCTCCACCATCTTTGTGGATACTAAGTTATTAGTTCTCCCACTATCAATTATCACTTTGCATACTCTATCCTTAGTCTTGCAAGCAGTCCTCAAAAAATTGTTCCCCTGCACTGGATTTTCAACCTCTCACTCTGGTTTCAAGAGAACCTTCTTCAACATCAGGGATCTTCCATCTTCTTCACCTTTTGCTTCAACATTCAGCTTCTGCACTTCTGAAATGTGAGCTTCACCTACTTCTTTCGTTTTCTCAGAACATTCTCAAGAGATGTGTCTTATCTTTCCACAGGAACAACACCTTACCTCTCCTCCTCTTCCTTTTCCTCTTCCTCTAGGAAAAGAATTTCTTCCACCACTCTGTCTCCCTCGAGAACTTCCTCCTCTTTCTAAGTGACTATGTTTTTTTTCAGTCTCACCCTTGGGCTTCTATGCCTTGTCTTGAACAATTCCCTTACCTTTGTTTGGACTTCTTCCTCTACTTTTTTGGATCTATTTCCTGGCCAACGTCTCTTCTGCCTTCAGTGCAATCTGATAAGAATCCTCCACTATCCTTACTTTCATCATGTTGATTTCATCCTGGATTTCATATCCCAGGACATTTATATACCTGACAACTTTTTCATCATCTCTCTCTTTATGTCCATTCCTGATGTTCAGTCTGTAAAACTCCTGTGTGTATTCTTTCTCTGTCATTTCCTTCGGTCTCAGGTTCTGCAATTTCCTGAACAAATTTATCTGATAATCCTTGGGTATGAACTTATCCTTCAGCTAAGATACCATTTTGTCCCAACTCTTAATCTTTTACTTACCTTTGGTTCGTTTGTTAACCTGCAATTCATCCCACCATAGTGTTGCATGTCCTTTTAATATAGTGATAGCATGTATCACCTTCTTGTCCTCATCGACATATTCATAGTCAAAATATTTATCCATTTCTCATATCCAATCAAGAAATTATTCAACGTCTAAGTTTCCTCCATACATCGAGATGTCTATCTTTCCTCTAGCTCCCAATTTGACAACCTCTTTCAGCAAGCATTCCTCGGCAACATCTTCCCTTGTAGCTTCTTCAACCTCTATTTCTTCTCTTTTTGCATCACTGACGTCTCCAACATCAGGTGCTCTCCTTTTAATTGTCTCCATTGCATCCAACCTTGCATGAAGTTCTCTCAATTCTCTTTCTACAACTTGATTTACTACATGAGGCTCTGCACATATTCTAGGTGGCATAGTGTTGACCTTTTCTCCACTCACACAAAGTACAATTTGAGCTCTTTAGGCTCTGATACCACTTGATGCATACCCCCCTACTCTCCCTCGAGGCTGTGCGACCTCCCGGTCTAGGATCGATCGACTTTGGGAGATGAATCAACTCACAAGTTCGCACTGAAACTCTTCTATTTTCTCCACAGGTCAAAGTCTTACTTCTTGGGTGAAAAATCCCCTTTTCAGGAGTTTATGAGTACTCGCAGAGTCCTCCACATGACCCTGGTCAAAACCATGGGCTTAAAACTTTGCGCCCATACACTTCGGAACTTCGAGCTTTGGGTGTTCTTGACACACCTGACTCCAAATCCACCGAACTCTGGACTTGCAAACACACAGGGACTAGATCTACGGTCCACACTCCTTTCACAACCAATGACTAAGATTTACTTCAGGACTCTGACTTCAGGAGTTCCAAGTGTTCCAAGCACCTCTTTCCTCTGAAGTGATCCGTACCCGAAGTTACATATCAAGTGTCATGTTCTCTTCTTGATCGACGGTTGTGATCTACTTCGGTACTTTGGCATTTGGGATTTTCGAACGCTCCAAAAAATATTCTCTTCGAAGTACTTTCCACATGAAGTTCTGAATCAAGCGCCTCACGTCCTTCTCCAACAGACAGTTCCGATGGATTTCTGCACTTCGGGACTTTTGTACTTCAAGACTTCACTCCTCGTTTTTCCCAAAGTGCTCTATATTCGAAGTGACGGAGATGACACCACGTGTCCACGCAATCGACGGTCAAAGTTTTAGCTTCTTACCTTTTGGAGCTTTGGATGACTTCTGGCCAACGAATCCTCCTTCTCCTTGCTCATTTCTCCGAAGTCTGGGATCTATTGACATGTGTCCCTCTCAAATAGATGGCCACGATTTAATTCGTCAGTTCAGGCTTCGAGAGTTTTGGCTTCACCACTATCAATTTCCTCCAGAGTGCTCTTCTCCTGGAGTACACCAATCTCCACCGTGTGTCCTTCCTCAGATCGACGACCACGACTTACTTCGGAAATTCAGGCTTTGGGAGTTTTGGTTTCACCACTCTCGTTTTCTTCTGGAGTGCTCTTCTCCCAGAATACACGGATCTCCACCGTGTGTCCTTATGGATCTAATGGCCCAGACCTACTCTATTCTTCACAACTTCGCAAAGTTCACACTCTAATCCTCATAAATATTATGGAGTTCTTACCTCCCAGACTCTCCAATCTGCTACCACATATCCTCCTCTAGATCTATGGTCCAGATGGACTTAGGCTTCACAACTTTGGAAGCTTTGAATCTGTCACAAACAAAAAACATCAAATACACGAATTTTGAAGGACTCCATAGTTTATCCTCCTTGCACCTTCTTGATATATAACGATTTTCAGTGACCCCGACTTCCTTTGAAGGCATATTAACCGTTAATTCTTGAAATTCAACAGATTTCTCTCATCTGTTGAATCTTTGTCGCTATCTCTCCTCAACTTGATTCCTCTGAGGGATTTGACCTCCGACGCACTCCTTGTGATCCTAGAATATTTGACAAATTTTGGACTTAGATATTTCTTCAAAATAAATCTTACTACACATTCCCTGTGCTTCACAGTCCTAATCTCTCGACACTTAGTCGATTCTTGACCCTGTGCACTCCTTGCAACACTCGGTCTAAGTTTCCCGTTATCCCTCCCGAGCTTCTCCGAGTCAAATCTATACTCTGTCGATGCACACCTTGCGGAAAGTATGCACTCCTTGCATCCAAGTTCTCAGAAGAGAAACAACTCAAACTTATCTAATATTTCACAGATTCATACATTCAACAGGGTAACTCATGATTTCACTAGTGTAATTCATGCATGCATGAAAACACAAAATAACAGAGAACAAAATGTAAACAGAAAGCCTACGATTCACTCAGATAGACAAGAAATAATGACACATGCATTTGGATCAATATTTCTCTGTTATATTCTTTCAAGATTACCTGAGATACATCAACTAAATACTCAACAACAACAGTACTCAACTAATTGGCAACTAATATCATATTAAACAACCTAATCTCTAGCAGCCTCATTTGGGTATACAACACCTCTACTTATACCAGAGGGCTCCTAGGGTCCCCTCTGACTACCTATATTCTCGAAGTAAAAACTAAATGCCACTTAAGCCTCGTTACATTAAAGTATAAGAGTGAAACTCCAACATATCACTTGATCGTACAGCTTCGAAGCGTTTTGATCTTCTTTAATGATCAGTTCAAAAAGATTTACAGGAAACACCATCTTCAAAATGATTCAAAAGGCATGCTAGGGCGTTGATTTGTCTCTCCATGTGTACTTTGTTGACGATGCTCCTACATCAAGTTCTCTATGTATAGATAGGGGAACCGGGGAAGAAAAGATGAAAATGCATATACCTTTTCCAGATGCATATGAAACTATTCATCAAAATTTCTCCCCCCTCACTGTCTCATTATTAATTTGGTCCCAGGGAAACACAATATGCCCAAGGAAAAAAAATACAAAAACAAACCCACTGTCATCCTCTTCACCAGACATAATTTCATGCGTTCTTCCATTTCTATCCATTCATTCATATTTCTCGCAATAACTTTAGATATCTACACATCATCCATTACTCAATCAATGAATATGAAATTTGGGCAGATGCTATGCATAACATCGAATTAATATATGTAAATAATCAATTAAAGGAGAATGATCTAAACCCACTTTTCATTCATACTATGCATTCCAATCCCTCAAGATGGGATTCTCAAGAACACAACATGTTCCATAAGAAGACACAAAAACCACACAAACCTCCATGGGAAAATTTCTACCTACTATCCCACCTTATCATTAATCAATCCAAAAGTAAGTACTCTATTTTGTTAATTCCATCACCACTTACTATGATTCGATGATCACAAAATAATTAACCAAACAAATTATAGATTCTCATTGATTACCCAATATAAAATGAAATCAATTATACATAGTTGTACATATCTGTTGACAAGCAAAAATGATTGTCTGTCAACTGGAAGAACAAGTCTGGTACGGGGTTGTCTAAGTAACCCAAACCGTTTGGTGTAACTTGTTCTAACGGGTTTAATGGCTCTGTTAGCCAATCTAAAATCCTAAAATAAAGAGAAAGGGATAACTAGCTAATGCTAAAAACTATACTGTATATATATACATACTCTGATATAACTATTGTAAATGTATTTAAGCAGAAAAAGAAAACATAAAAGTCTCACTTATAGACAACATTTATAGATTGCAAGTTTTAATAGAAACTTACGAAATTAATAAGCTTTTGTAAAAATAATTGTTTTTGTAAAAGCAGATAAATAAAGCACATTTAAATATTTTTTTGTTTTCTTTCTATAAATATAACAAATCTTGAATTAACCAAACTATCAAACACAGATGTACAGATAGTCAAAAGATGATCTAAACTTTCTGGTTTCATTAATACATAAATGATAGAAATTAAAAAAAAAACACAAAAGAGCTAACCTGAAAATAGTTTTTCTGATGTATTCGTGCCTCTGTATGAATCAAGAGTATCCAAAAGCCACGCCTACAAGATAAATTGACAATAGACTTATTCTAAAATTGTTTCGAATAAATTCATAAAATGTATTGGCGGCTGAAGTTTAGTAATAGAGAAGGGAACACAAATTAAACCCTGTGATCTTATGATCACAAATGATTACAGTAAGATAAATCTAAGTGTAACGTATTTCATTTCATTATTCAACTAAAAATCAAAGATAAATCCTATCATTCAAATTGAAGAGATGATCACAGTGTCAACATCTAGAACATCAAATTATGGACGATATTTATAACATGAGTATCCTGGAATATAATAGATCATTGAGTCTAAAGCTACAAGACATATTAATATACTAGGATTAAATAAAACAAAACATCAATGAAACACCATTCACAAAAGACTAAAGCCAAAATGTTGTGCGTTGTTTCATTTAGTCTTGAAATCATTTGTACATCTTTTGTTCCAGGCCAATATGCCTTTCATTTACAAAATAGAGAGTATTTAAAGAGTATTTTTGAAATCTAAACTTTGTATCTTCTAATATAGGATCAAATATCATAAGATCAAACCATTACAAATATAGAGGGCGTAGAGCCACTCATGATCAAACTATATCTTCAAAAAATTATTAAAGTTTTTTCCTATTTACAAAATAAACCAAAGGAGATACTAATCAACTAGATTGAACATGTTCCATCCCATAAGATCAACATCAGATATACCATGTCCTGAAAAACGAAATAGGGACAAGTTAGATATTTTATTAACAAATAATTACTAAATTTTATATGAAAATGACCAGTCTTATATTGGTAAAAGAAGTATAATCTTAACTGATCTGATTTAAAAAACAACATGACTGTAATAAGAGGGAAAAAATCATTTTACCATTTAACCAAAACCTGGATCAAGATATCTCAACATTGATTACGACCTTTACACTGTCTGCATTCTTTATCACAATGTTGCATGTCTTCTTAAGACGCTTGGTTTGTCTATGTTCAATTGCTTTGAGTTCACGATTTTCTTTTATGAGTAACTCATTATGGTTGGTGAGAGCTTTAATTATTGCTTGTAGAATAATGATGTCATTATAGTAACGTTCAATCCAATGCAATAAAACCTCGCAATGCACAGAAGGAGCAATCTGTTGATGGAGCGTATAGTTGGGTGTAAGAACATCAACACTACCTGTTACCGGCCCTTGACCGAGATTAATACCAGTAAACCCTTTGCTATCCTTGAGACATGGTGGGATATTGTTAACATAGTCATATGGATGATTAGGATCCAACTTATGAAAATGTGGATCTTGATCATATTGATCGAGATCAAATGAGGCTTAGATCGATTACGCAGACTTCTCGAAATGAGTCAAGAAACCCTTTTATTTCAGAACCCTAACACCGCTTGCTTTTGTTTTGATTGTTTGTGAGGGTCTTTACTGTCGGAGTTTATAGTAGGTTTAGGGCCGAAAATTAATTCATGCACAAGGGTTTATATAAACTCAAAACCAACATCCTGTTTCCCAGGTGAAAAATGACTGGGTATTTCCTCGTCACGAGGGTTTTCATCCAAAAATTATGGCTTGCCACTTGAGAAATCAAAACGTTTTTCTATCATAGGCTTATCCAACAAAGGGTTTTCTATAGGAATCATTGTAACAAAACTGTTTCAGGCTAAGAACCTATCCCAATCATCACCCAGGGCTATAAAACAATGAACCAACAACATTTTAATCAGGCCATGGTGAAAGAGGCTCGAGTCGAGGATATTATTCTTGTATATTTTTGACATCTTGTACAAACTCTGTAGTAAATAAAACAGAACGTTCAGATGGAAACCTATAAAGTGCATAAGAAACCACACATGATAAAGAAAAACTAGGCCATAACGGCCTTCACAAGTTATAAACTGATTAAGAACCGATAATAAACCATGCCATCTAACCTTAAGCAGAGAAACAGGAATACCTTTCTCACAATAATCAATCTTTCTGGAGGTCATGAAAAGACTCCAGGGAACTTCATCGATTTTTGAGTTCTTAAACCACTTCTGATTGGAGGATGGGAGCCCTATGGATTCACTGATAAATCCTTCAGTCACCTCCAACTAAATGTATCCAACTTTCACCCTATACCCATCAAATGTTTGGGTGAATTCCTTAGCTGTGCGAAGGTTATACCCATCAAAACTCTTAATGAAAGTATCCAAGCCCTTTTTTTCAAATCCTCGACTGCATCATCAAGAGACAGTAACACTTGATAGCCATTTGACTCTATTCGAAAAACAGGGGCCATTAAGAAAATAACCAGGCTGTAACAGGGGCGACTCAAACTAGCTATGGGTTTAGATGGCAAGAGCAGGAGAAACAAAACTGAGTGAATAGAATGGGAAAAAAACAAACAAGGCCCCTGCACGATCATAGTATAAACATCATGGTTTTCGATCATGAAGTTCAAGCGCTCATGGTAATGAAAGATTTTAGTACAGAGCATAACACAAAACCTTAACTCGTAATGAAAGGCCCGTCAATTCAGTCTTACAGAAAAAGTTAAAGTACAAGATACGATGTTTGCACATTAATTCCCATGTCATGCAATGAATATGGTCAATTTGCAAAGGGTTCAAATAGATATGTTTACAAATCAGAATACAAATCAACTCTTGGTATTATATCGATATTCAAGGAAACTCAAAAAGGAAAATCATTCCAGTATTAAATATGAAGTAGATGTAAGTCACAATGAACCTTTAAAAACATGTTTTGAATAGGGATATAATATGAAATTAGGCTTGATTCATGCTTTCAGTCATGAATCAAGCATGAAAACACAAAATAAAAAAGAATAATCAAACATCTTTTATAATCCAATAATCACCCCCAAATAGTAATATTTACAGGATGAGGTGTAGGAAGCTACATGAAGTGTCGTTTGTCGTTCAAAATAAAAAAAACATGTAGGGCTGCCAATAGTGGTGAATTGTTGGGAGAAGCAGTTATCTATGCATCACCAATGATTTCATGTTAGGACTGATTAGAATGATTAAAGATTAAATAATATTGGAAAGGAAATCAAGCATTCCAATCAAATTTTAAAAAACACCACACCGTCCAACTTCAAATGTCTTTCTATTCAAATGAAATCCGGTGACAAGTTTTAATTACGAGAGCAATGATTTTCAAGCCAATGACTCTCCTACTCTTGACAGGGGATTTGTTTCTAGCAGGCATCCATAGCCTCGACGGGGATGTCAATTAACCCACTCTGATGCCTCTACCCTGTCCAAGAATTTTCAATTCAAAATGAAGGGAATTTTACAATTAATATCAAAACTTATACCTGATAATTTTCTTGAACCCGACATTGCTTCGCTACCAATAGGCCTGTTCAGTACCCCGACGAAGTTTTCTTGGCATCAATTATGCATTTACCCGCTACCTGCAGACCTATTCAGTATCTCAGCGGGTTTACAGACACTTCCCACAACTCTCTAGAAATTATTTACAATTTGACATAAATTTAATGATCTTCAGAAGATAGGGGTGATGCTGAAAATTCCAGTTTTCAGAATACTTGATATTTTCTAGCCTTAATTTTTCACTTGATAACCTTCATTATGATCTGAAATTATTTTTCTGATAAGAATGACTTTTTGAGGACAAGAAGTCATACTTGAGTTGTTTTCTTTAAAAATAGGGACAACGTAAAGAACTTTAATGATGATCATGTCTCTTCATGATTAGAATGTGAAACCAGTAAACCTACTTCGAACTTAAAGTTTCTTTAGCTAGGATGTGTTTCGTAAATTTACAACATTGATGCTCTGAAAAAAACCTTGACTGTTACTTCATGATGAGGCATTATGGTTTCCCTTCATGAACTAAAACGTGATACAAACATAAGTTTATTCTGAATACAGAAAAATCAAGAAAAATGAAAAGAACCAAAATAAAAAAAACAAAAAGAAAACTTAAACAAAGAAAAATATGTACAAAGGTGGATCTGGAAACATCAAGAAAAATACCTTTTGAGAGCTTGGCCATTCACTGGGAAGGTGTCTGGATATCCCTCCAAATTGTGTAGATGAAAAGAGCTGGGACCTAGTTTTTTAACGATTATGAATGGCCCCAACCACAGGTTCTAGAACTTGGTGTGGTCCCCTTTTCCTTCGTGAGGTTTTTACCATTTAAGAACCAAATCTCCTACCTCAAAGTTTCTATCTAAAGAAGAGTTTGAATCAAACCATCCTTTTACATTCTGTTGATGTTGATCCAACTTCTTCTTTTCTTGTGCTCTCACTTCCTCTAGTTTTAATAAGGCATTAATTTGATTTTCAAGAGGAGGACATTCCTCTTCTTGAACTTTCTACGATAATTGCAAAGAGGGAAGAAGAACATGTGGAGGGAGAATTGCTTCTCTTCCGTAGACAAGAAATAAAGGGGAATTTCCAAAAGAGGTTTTTGGTGTCACCCTATCAGCCCAAAGTGCATTAAATAACGAGTTGTGCCAGTTCTTGTGATTTTCAGAAACTATCCTCTTGATGATATTGATCAAATTTTTGTACGTTGATTCTGCTAGACCATTTCCTTGGGGGTAGTAACTGGCAGAATATTTCAGTTTGATCCCTTTTTCCAAGGTGAAAACATTCATATCGAGGGATGAAAAGTAAGAAGCGATATCAAAGACCAAACATTCGAGAACGTCGAACCTAGTAATTATATTTGAATTAAGGAAATATACTACCTGATTCGTGTTTACCACTTTTAAAGGTGCATCTTCGGACCATCTGGTAAAATAATCCGTTGGTGTAATTATGTACTTATGCTACTATGAAGAAGCAAGGTTAATTGGACCTATGATGTTGAGACCCCACTGCTGGAAAGGTGAGTCTAGAGTAACATGTTGCAAAGGGAATGTTGCCTTTATCACATGTCCAGCAGCCTTTTGGCAAATTATGCACTTATGACACAACGCATGGGCATCTTTAAATAACATGGGCCAATAGTACCCAGATATTAACACTTTGTGAGAAGTGGTGTCTCCACCGAAGTGTCCACTAGCCTCACCTGCATGAAGTTCAAATAGTACTTTTTTCGCTTCATCCTTTTCCAAACAACGCATGAGAACACTATCAAAATTCTTTCGGAATAACACATCATTTGTCAACTGGAAAGATGCAAATTTTATTCTTAGTTCTCTTCTCTTTTTTGGATCAATATAGCGAGGAGCAGATCCATGTGTTAAATAAAACTTAATATCATCAAACCAAGAATTAGCGACAACTTGTGTACAACGAATTTTTTTTCCGTCATGTTGGTTTACAGTTAAGCTACTAATTTGACTTTCTTGTTCTTTAACTGAATCAACAACTAGTTTACATAGGCCTTGACCTCTAACAATTTGCACAGGAGTTATTTCGAGGTCATATTCTTGTAACGACGTCATCCAGTTTGCCCGTTTTTCACCCAATTATTTTTGTACTAACAAGTTTCTAACATCAGGATAAGGAACAATGACTTTAGTTCTGGATTTTAGCAAATATGATCGGAAGTGTTTCACTGCTTTAAAAACAACATATGCTTGTTGATCTACAAGCGGGTAATTCATCTCTGCCCCTTTGAAAGTTGGTTTCATTGTTTTCATCGTTCTTTTGGGTTAACACAATAGCATAAGATCAGTCGGAGGCAAAAGTGTAAAGAGTGAAATCTTGCGAGAAGTCGAGACTCATTAAGGAAGGAGCTTCTATTATGGATTTTCTAATGGAATCAAAATCTTGGCTTTCCTGTGGTCCCGAAAAATGTTGAGCATCCTTTTTAATTAAGTTATGTAATGGTCTTACCATTTCTGAAAAACTTGGGACAAACCTTCTGACAAAATTAATCTTGCCTAAGAATCACTAGTACATATGACCAAATTTGTGACGGTTTTTCATTGCTATTGCCACACTTATCCGTAGCAATTTCCAAGAAAGACAAGACTTTTTTCTGTCGCTATATCCAAGAACCAAGTGTTCGTGGAAACAATGATGAAATTAGCTTGCCATGTGTCATCGTCATCAACATAGGGTAAGCTTATGCATCGTCGCAATTATGACGAAACTTTGTGGCAATTACAATGAACAAACGTGGCAATGTAAAAAAGTTTGTGGAACATTGCGACGAAAAAGTGTTGCAATAGCGACAAAAAATTACGACGCAGATGTTTTATGTGTGACGCAAATATGTGGTAAATTGCGACGAACTTTCATCGCTATTGCGATGGTTGTTCAAAATAAAAAATTGTCTTCCGACGAACTATTGTCGATATTGCGACGCGTCCTTTAAGTTTAAAAAAAAAAAATACACGAGATATGTAATATGGTATACCATATTACAATGTAATATGG
>JASDQU011506314.1:10868-22298 GCA_032191745.1 Picea mariana | reverse complement strand
ATATTTATGTCTTTGCTGTGATTGGTTTGTGTTGTTGTGATTGGACGACGCAAGAGCATCGTGGCAGAGCGAGGATCAACAGATATAAGGAGAGCTTTTATAAAGTAAGTACATCATCCTTTTTCTCTTGTCCATTCAATACATTAGATCTAGGGAAAGCGGTATATTCTGTCATGTTTTGTTCTAGATCCAGGTGGATCTAGGGAGATCGGTTTGTGTCCGCACTTACGGATTTATCCTATCTAGGGAGATCGGTTTGTGTCCGCACTTACGAATTTATCCTTAAACAATCCTCCGAAACAAATTTATTTGATAATCCCTGAGCATAAATTTGGCTTTCATTTTTGCAACCATTCTCTTCCAGCTCTTGATTTTCTGCTTGCCCTTGCAACATCTGTCAGCTTGCAGTTCATCCCACCACAATGCCGCATGCCCTTTAAGTCTAGTAATGACATGTTTGAATTTCTTGTCTTCCTCAACATCCTCATAGTCGAAGTGTTTGTCTAGAGCTCTAATCCAGTCTAGAAGGTCTTCAACATCTAGGTTTCCTTCGTACATTAGAATGCCCATTTTTTCCTTGGCACCTATCCTTGCAACAACCCTGAATAGGCGTTCTTCTGTAGCATCTTCAACTGCAACATCTTCTCCTTCGTTTCTGCTTCATTTTCACTTTTAGTTTTGCTGAGATCTCTAGCGTCAACTGTTCACCTCTGTTCCATATTCATAGCATCAAGTCTTGCACGTAATTCACACATTTGTCTTTCCACTACTACATCAGGTATGGGCCTTTCTCTTCTTCTCGGTGGCATGGCTATAAAATTCCTCTTTTCACTTTGCTATAGAAAGCAAAGAATTTGTTCTGGGCTCTGATACCACAACTGGTGCAGACCTCCTGCCCTCAGGCTGAGATCCGCATAGGATCTTCTCTAAACCATGAAAAGGGTTAACTGAACTCCTTATTTAATCCCACAAAGGATTTTGGGTCTCACGAGTTGGGCACTTCAAATGCAATGCCACAGCTCTTGGCAATAGCCGAAAGGTGAAATTGAAAATGGGATTAAGGTGTAAGCCCCCTCTTCATCCCCTTTTCCTATATGACCACATCCAAGCCTTCACACAAGCACCTTTCACAAATCCCAACTTCACGAGTTGGAGCGCCAACCTCTCGTGCTCTCCCCTTGCGAATCCCCGAAACACGATATGTCAACGAAGGTTGACTCCACCCAAAGCGACAGGTGCACACCACCTATCACCTCTATTTACTTCGNAACATCTGTCAGCTTGCAGTTCATCCCACCACAATGCCGCATGCCCTTTAAGTCTAGTAATGACATGTTTGACTTTCTTGTCTTCCTCGACATCCTCATAGTTGAAGTGTTTGTCTAGATCTCTAATCCATTCTAGAAGGTATTCAACATCTAGGTTGCCTTCGTACATTAGAATGCCCATTTTTTCCCTGGCACCTATCCTTGCAACAACCCTGAATAGGCGTTCTTCTGTAGCATATTCAACTGCAACATCTTCTCCTTCGTTTCTGCTTCATTTTCACTTTCAATTTTGCTAAGATCTCTAGCGTCAACTGTTCACCTCTGTTCCATATTCATAGCATCAAGTCTTGCACGTAATTCACACATTTGTCTTTCCGCTGCTACATCAGGTATGGGCCTTTCTCTTCTTCTCGGTGGCATGGCTATAAAATTCCTCTTTTCACTCTGCTATAGAAAGCAAAGAATTTGTTCTGGGCTCTGATACCACAACTGGTGCAGACCTCCTGCCCTCAGGCTGAGATCCGCATAGGATCTTCTCTAAACCATGACAAGGGTTAACTGAACTCCTTATTTAAGCCCACAAAGGATTTCGGGTCTCACGAGTTGGGCACTTCAAATGCAATGCCACAGCTCTTGGCAATAGCCGAAATGTGAAATTGCAAATGGGATTAAGGTGTAAGCCCCCTTTTCATCCCCTTTTCCAATATGACCACATCCAAGCCTTCACACAAGCACCTTTCACAACTCCCAACTTCACGAGTTGGAGCGCCAACCTCTCGTGCTCTCCCCTTGTGAATCCTTGAAACACGATATGTCAATGAAGGTTGAATCCACCCAAAGCGACAGGTGCACACCACCTGTCACCTCTATTTACTTCGCTTACAGAGTGGGTCCTTGCCACCTATTCGCACGAGTCTTTGGCTTTTGCAACTTGAGAGAATAGCGACCAGCCGTTCCTCTCCCTCTACAAATCCCTGACTCCAAAATCGTGCCTTCGACGAGATTGACGACTGTGTGCCTCCCTTGATCCAATGACCCTTGTTGTATCGGGGTTTCGCAAATCGAAAATCCACAACACTTGACCCAAACCAATGGTCACTCCATTCCCCGAACTCTGATACGCGAATTCTCATATGAGATCAATGACCCTCATTGATCCGGATCTGATGGTCACTATCCTTCCTGAGCTTAAGAGTGTTGAAAGACACTCGGTCTTAATCCTCCTGTTGTTCCACAAGATCCAATGGCTCACAGAACTTTGGCACTTCCTCTTGAAGCGATTTCACCGTCCGTTTTCAACTCCACAAGGACATCTTGCCAAATGACGTGGCATCCTCCCTCCTGAACTTAAATTCTGTGAGATGATTTCAACCTCCGCCTCCCTTTGAACACTTTAGAGGTTCTATCCCTTCTGATCTTTCACTTACGAACTCAAGGCTTCCAAAAGGGTCCCTGTATGCACTCCTTGCAACAAATTTTCAAATAACCTCAGGTTATTTGGGTCTTCGGCTCTATGCACTCTTTTTCAATAGAGAATTATTCAACTCATCTGTGAGTTTGGAAGAATTCGTTCCCTTCTCCTAGCTTGTGCACACTTTGCACAGATCTGTGCTCTGCTAGCACTCTTGCCTGTAAAGACATGATTTGAATCTCCTCTGAGAGTTCTGAGATGAAACTCAGAGCCTGGTTGACACACTCCTTGTGGACCCTCCACTGCACTCTTTGCAGAAGTTCTTAGAAAGAGAAACAACTGAAACTCATTCTCCCCTTATCCAGAATTCAAACATTCAACATAGAATTCTAGAGCATACACACACATAGCATTGAAGGAAAATGCATACAGAGAATGCAAACAAGCCTACAACATACCATTTAATAGGTCGTTCCAACAACCATAAAAAACACATAGATTGGAATCAAAGCTTTCTTCTATTAATTCCAATGCTCTTGTACATGGCGAATAACAACTAAAATGCCTAAAATTCTCTGTTCTCTTCTATTCTTCTCTGCATCTCTACAACATATGAATTCTGAATAATGTTACAATGATACAAGGTGAGGGTGTCTATGATCCGTTTTTCCTTCCTACGCTTCTAAAACTGTATAATCTATCAGTTAAATCTACCTACTTGCATTAAACACACATAAATTCCTATTACACTCGGTAGACAGGAACATACGCTCCAAAATCAGTTTGGATCTTCAGATATAAATGCATCTTCACTTTCCTCCCATCCATCACATTAATGCTTCATAATTTAAACTTCAAAATTTTTTCACAAAAATGTGTTCAAATTTCATCTGCGCGTCCAACTATCTCTTTGACTAGGTGCATGCTTTGGCTTTCTACGATGCTCCTACATCAGTCTTCTCTGCAACTTTCCTGATTCCTGAGTCTTCTGTAGTCCTTCCTTGGATGAGTCTATCTTTTCCTGTAACATTGCCTCCTCTCGTAATAACAACGACTCTAGGGTATTCTCCGTGAGGTTCAACATATATCAGTTGCACTTGTGGGTTTTACTGAGGTCCTCGTCTCTCTTAAATCTTAGCTAGAAATGCTGGACATTCCTTAATAACATGCTCGAAGGAGTTGCAATAGCTGCAAGTAGTGCAAGGGTTCTGACAGTCCCTTGCGAGGTGTCCTAGCTGTGTGTAGTTATAATAGATGATCTATCCTCGGCCTCGACCCATACCTCCTCCTCATCCTCGTCCTCTGAATCTACCACGAGGATTGAAGTTTCCTCTCCCAGGGGAGTTGTATTGCGTATTGTTTTCTTCTTGTTGTACTTCTCCTTGAATTTTGTATATATCTCTTGACCTTTCATGCATGAGATCATAAGCCCTACAATCCCTATCATCTTGTCCCATAGACTTACAAAACATGCAATACAAGTTTGTAGGAGTCTGAACATACTTTTTCATGTAATAGCACTCACCAATACAATGTCTATTTTGGCATGCTTCACACTAGGGTAAAGTGACTTGCTTCAAAGGGCTCGGAGTTCCAGAGGCCAAGTATTCATGGAATAGGGGACAATGTTCCTTGTCATGGACCTTTGATATGCATCTGACACACCATATGTTTTCTCTTTTATCTCTTACCTTGTCTTTCTTCATATCTTTGACCTGTAGAGACAAACTAGTCAGCTGACTCAAGATCTGACTCATACCTGAGCTGGATTCTCCCATAGGGGCCGATTCTAACTTCATGGCGATCTCCAGTGCTTCAACCTATGCATCAATATTCTGTTGCATAAGAGGAACTCTGATGTGTGGTAAGAGGGTAGCAATGAACCACTTTTTGCTCTACTCATCTGGGATCTGAAAATTCAATCGACCTGTTAAGGTCTTAAATCTCTGGTTGAATTCCCAGGCAGGCTCGACTACCTTATGTTTAATCTCTTTCAGCTCTGTAATACATTGTGACTCCAACTTGGGTTTCTTGAACTCTGCAGTCAACACATTATTGATCTCATTTAGTGGCTTAGGTTGTGCAAGTCCTTGGAAAAGCTTCATGTACCAGCTTAGTGCGCACTCTCGAAGGGTAGTACTAAATTGGGTTCTCTTAACTACTTCGTTGGTGACATTTTTAATATTCCATATGGCTTCACATAGGAACTAGTGCTGATCAGGGTCTTCAGACCCATCTCCCCTAAAGATAGGGAGCCTCATCTCATTTTCCATATATCTTCCTAAGTTTCCTATCTAATTATGTGTTGGACTACTAGTGACAGTGCTCTGAACACTCTAGTGACTTGGATTACTCTGATTTCTTAATGTTGCTGAGACAACATGGGGATTAACAGTACTTACTTCAGGAGTCTGCATAATTCCTGAAGTTTTTGGCTCGTCCTGACGAGGTTCTTCAGCTTTCTCTTCCTCTACCCTAGCGGGTTTTAATGCTCTTCATCCGTTAGGTCTGCCTCTTCTCCACTGTAGAAACCCTCGTCCCTGTAGTTCTTCTTGAATAATTTTGCAAGATGAACTTCTCAGAACACTCTCCCACTGTGCGTATGTCCAGCCTCTGTGTCGCTGTCGTTGTCCGAATTCTTGAACATTATATTTTTCAAATCCGCCAATCTACTATATCTTCAAGATGTTCTTCTCATGCAATACCATCTTGATTTTTAGCTTCAAAAAATGTAAAAATTTTCCTCTGGGTCCCTTGAAGAAATATCTCTCGGCTTGGCTATATGACTCTACTCTGTCAAGAACAAACTCTGTGATGTACCCTCTAATGGTGCTATCAAACCAGTGATCTACTGCTCATGACATGATGTAATCAACTCTCTTGACCTTCTTGATCAACGCCGACATCCAAACTACAGGAGGTCTATATCTGATCTCAAACTGGGTATCAACTAGCCTATCTAACCACTCATATAGCTCCTGATGGATTCCTACAAAGAAAATCTCGTGTATATTAGTAAAGATATATCTCTCCAACCAATCCTCTGTACTAAGATTAGGGTTCTTGTTTTGGGCTTCAACGAAGTCCTTTTCTTGATCCTCTATCCACTTCTAAATCTCTGTCTTTGATGGGAACCACCTTGACATTCCCTCACTAAGATTCCCGTCCTGACAACGGAACCATTCGTTGGCATAGGGGCAGACCAAGGGTTCAGCTCCAAGAGCGTACCATCAAGCCCTGACTACTAGCCCTTTCAGCTATACCTGTGAAGCATATGCAGTCTCACTCGAAGCAACTATGGGGGGGTTGTAGGATAGAAATGTCTACAACCAAGGGAAATATCAAGTGGATCTAATACTAGAACAATACAACATGCATATATCACTTATCAACTTATATCTATTCCACACAACTATCATATCTACCACAACAATGCAATAACAATATATCAAGGAAAAATAACACAACGTCAATCACACACACAAGACAGATATATGTGGTTCACCCTCTCTCTAGGGATACGTCCACAGAACTGTGATTTATAATGTATTAAGATGAAGCATACAGTTCTTATTTGCACTCTTAGCTAGCAGATCTCTTTCTTCTTCTCTCTATCTCTCCCCTCCCTGCGCACCCAGCTGCAGGGTTGATCTTCGCACCCAGCTAAAGATCTTACAATACAGAAGGCTCTCACACTTAACTCTTCTTTCTCACACAATATTACCCACTCGATCACACAATGACAAAGACAACAACACAACACCAACTAGATCCAACGACTCGAACCAAATCTCTTCCCTCATATAGGTTCTTATTTATACATTACAATCACTCACCGACATCCTTAGGTCATAACCTAGGTGTCAAAACCCTAGATACCAAAACCCTAGGTGTCTAAAACCCTAGGTCAATTTGACTCACGTTTTCAGGGCTTCGCCAACCTGTCTTTTATTCCTTCTCTTGCGGTGCTCCAAATCATCAAATGGTGGCTTTTTTCGCTTGTTGAGCTGTCCACAATCCTTCTTTATTATTGATCTGTCATCCTCTATCTCCTCATCCAACGACTTGCTTTCTTGAACTTCGCTCCATCTTCTCTGCTCTTTTGCTCACTTCGACCTAGTAACAATTACTGTGTCTTCCATGAAGTTCACATTTTGGATTTTCTTCCTTGTTCTTTGCTTATTTTCATACCCAAGGCCCAACATTGTTGGAACTCTATCATCCCAATCTTCCCTATTTGCACAATAGATCTTTGTTAATCCTCCCTCCTTAATCTTGTTAAATGCTTCCACTATTCCATTGGCTTGAAGATGGTAGGGGATACTTTTATGATGTTGGATCAATAACTCTGTTGTAAGGTTTTCTATTGTACTACTAATAAAATGAGCCCCCTGATCACTGATTAGACTCCTAGGACATCCAAACCGAGTGATAATATTTTCAAAAATGAACCTAGCAGTAGTATCGGTCGAATAATCTTGAACAACTACTACCTCAACCCAACATGTAAAGTAGTCAGTTGTGGTAATAATGTACCTAGCCTTTGAATGCTTAGCTGTGGGGTTGATCGAACCAATGAAGTCAACCTCCCACTTCTCAAATGCTTGTAAATATTGAACTGATTGAAGTGGTAGGTCATCTCGTCATGATGGATTACCCACTCTTTGACAAACATCGCATGATCTAGCATATACCTTTGCATCCTTGAAGAGCGTGGCCCACCATAGTCCATCTTGGATTAGTTTCTGCGTAGTGGCCTTTCCTCCAACATGACCTCCCACAACTCCACTGTGGAACTCCCACAGTATATCTTGTCTTTCATGATATAAGACACATCTCCTGAGGATAATATCTAGTCCAAATTTATACAATTTCCCTGCAATCAATTGATAGTCCGCTGCTCTAACCACCATATGGAGTTTATAGGTTGTAAAGTATGTTTCTAGGCAGGCCCCTGTACTTAAGAAGACTGCTATGTCTTCCAGGTATTCTGGTATGGCCTCAACCTGGAACAGGTCTGCATATGGGAGCTGATTATCGACTGCTCTGCCACTTTCCCTTGACTCTAATCTAGACAGGTGATCAGGCCCTACGTTGCATCTTCTAGGCTTAATGATCACTTCAAAATAAAATTTATGAAATAGTAGGAACCATCGACAAATTCTCCCTTCCAAAACATGTTTGTTAACTAGATATTTTAATGCAGAATAATCAATAAAGAAATTAAAATGAAAACATAACAAATAATGTATAAACTTCTGCAAAGCATAAATCATAGTTAAACCCTCCCTTTCCATCATTGTATAGTTGCGCTCAGCTTGCGACAACTTCCTTCTTGCAAAATAGATAGGATGAGCCATGGCTCCATCTTCTGGTTGCACCAAGATGGCTCCCAAGGCAATACCTGAAGCATATACATGGACGTGGAATTCCTTCTCCCAATTTGGAAATATCATAATAGGTTATGTGCTTAGCTTATCCTTTAGGGTCTCAAATACTTTATCACATTCTGGATTCCATTGGAACACTTCGGCCTTCTTTAGGATATTTTCCATAGGTATAGTGATATTTTCATATCTTCTGATAAACCTGCGATAGTACCCGGTGTGCCCCAACATTGAGCACAATTTCTTAGCACTCGTAGGTGGCGGCATGCTCACAATGATCGCAAATTTATCTGGGTCTATGAGTACTCACTCTCAGCATACTATATGACCTAACAACTTTCCATGTGGCACACAAAATATACACTTCTTGAGGTTCAAAGATATATGTAATTCTCTACATCTGTCAAACATCAGACGTAGTAGTGCTACAAGTTCTTTGAGCATACTGTATACTGTCCAATCATCCATATAAATTTCTATAAACTTGTGAATAAATTCTCAGAAAGCTACTATTACAATCCTGGAGAAAACTGCAATGGAATTGTTTAGGCCAAATGGCATCACATTGTATGCGAATGACCCCCATTCTGTTATGAATGTGGTTTTCTTTTTGTCCTCTTCAACAATCCTTACTTGGTGATACCCCAAAAATCCATATGTAAATTGTTGTGGTGGTAAATCCCCCTACGGACTAGCACTTAGGGTTATATTATGCATGCAGATAAGACCAAAATAATTCTACTTTCTACTGTTGTCTCAGGCCTAATCCCCATTTATTTTAAGCAAATACATGATTAAACAAACATACCTTGTTCCAGATGTTCAATGTCGATCCTTCTTCACGCTTGATCGCTTGCTAGCAACTATCCTCCCAAGACTGAACTACGTACAAAACAAGCAACAAACTCTACATGCATTTGTTCTACAGATTAATGGGTTAGAGATTCAAACATATATTCACTAAACTATGAAGAACTCATATAGTGGGACGGAAAAAACATTTCTTTATTATTAACTTTAATGAATCAACTTAC
The DNA here is from genome assembly GCA_032191745.1 of Picea mariana. Taxonomy (NCBI): domain Eukaryota; kingdom Viridiplantae; phylum Streptophyta; class Pinopsida; order Pinales; family Pinaceae; genus Picea; species Picea mariana. The sequence goes on along the minus strand of JASDQU011506314.1, from coordinate 13,198 downwards.
AATGTCAAGACCGACCACTGCTCTATGAACCTAATTCTGGGCTCCTCTTCAAATGTCCTCCAACTTCTTTGCTTTGTATCTCTCTTTGCACAAGGATGGCTAAAGGGTTTGGACAATGGGAATGTGCAATTGGGTAGAGTTTCTTTACTCTTATTCTCCTCCTCCAAATAGGACTCCTAACCCTTCTTTTATAGGCTAGAAGAAGCTAGGTATTTGGACGAACCCTAAGCCATGCATGGCCGGAAGATCCAGTTAACTCACCCAAAGCTGTGTGTTCTATTAGCAACTTTCCTTTTTTCATGCTTTTGTAGGTACACGCGGGCTGTTTTGGGTCAGCTAGCATATACACACGTGCAGTAATGGAGTAGGGCACGTGGGCCCTTATAAATGAGGTTTTTTAAAGAGTTGTTCAGAAGTGCTTTGGAAAAGAAGGGATCTGAGATGGCCTGATGCCAGGTAAGCATGTATGGTGGAAATTAGGGTTATAACATAAATGAGTAATATTCTTTCCCCGCAACCTGTTCTAGCACCTCATCAGTAAAAGGTGTTGGGAAAGGGTCATGTACATAGGCAAATTTAAGGCTTATGTAGTCTACACAGACCCTAATATCCTCTTTGCCTTTCTTGCTCTTGATGACTATTGGGTTGACCCATTCTGCTTCTTCCACTCCAAAAGTAAGCCCAACTTCCAACATCTTGTTTATTTCCCTCTTAACCTTCTCTTTCACCTTGGGGTTAAGGCGATATGGTCTATGCCTCACATGATTTGATCCTAGTTTAAATTCATTTTTCATCTCTCCCATAACTCCTTTAATCCCTTTTAACTCTGAAAATGTCTTTGGGAAAGAATCATCATACTCTCGCAACAAACTTTGTATTTCTTGGCTATTTTTCTCATCCCAATAATATCCCACCATAGCTATCTTAGGTTTCTATGTGGTCCCTATATTGACTTTGTGCAACTTCAATGGGTGGTTATAAGAACCATCAATATGGCTGGGTATGATGTTCTGTATTTCTCTGTTCCCTTCTGTCTCCTTAATGGATAAGTTTCTCAATTATTCTAAATCATATGGGATTTACAAATCCTTCTCAATCTTATAGCATTCTATAGGTCTCTTGTCTGAATTTAGGTGAATATTAGATTGCAGTTCTTGGCTATGATTTACGCATACCACTAGGTCTGATTTCTATTTACTAGTGCCCATAAAAATGAATTATTTAATTCTTTGTAGGACTACTTTAAGCTCAAGTTACTTACTTGTAAACGATAAGTCCTTGCAAAAGTGATCTACCAACATTTTCCAGTCGCTGGTCTGTCTTTTGGTTTCTTCATGCATGAAACAAGATTTTCGAATTGGTCCTAGTGAATGGGGAAATACTTGAACCCATAAGTGAGATGGTATTTTCACAACTCGCCATTGTGTCATGCATTGTTCAATATGTGCTTTAGGATTAGACTGTGCATTGAACAGTTGTGCCACCTGGAAATCCATCTGCATTTATGATTCTAGCTGCTCCTTATCTTGAAATATATATCTGATAGCTTGCTTGACATCGTTCCAATTTCCAACAAAGGCTTTGTGGTTGGCCCACCATCTGGTAGGGGTGTCCTGGAGGGATAAATCCAACACTAAGATCCTTTGATCCTCCATTACCTTTTCTTCCATGCTGACCAGAAAATTGTTAAGTCCTGAGGTACCATCATATATTGGGTGTTCTATGACCTCAGTTCCAACCCATCTAATTTCCCTGACAGTTGAACATCTTCTTGAAAATATTTTGTATGAGCCTTGTTGCCAACTGTCAAATTCCARTTCTGAATCTTCGTCTGCTGATTGTATACTCCTCCAATTTATTGATCCATTGACATTAGGATTTATGTAATATTCTCTTATTCCTGTTGTTATAGTATACAACTGATCCAAGTCTTCTCCTTCCATATTGTTGTCCGTTGGATTCATATATCGAGGGCCTACATACAGATCCAAGGGTTTAACTACTTTAATTCCATTTGCCTCAAATGTCATAGTGTCTTTCTTTAGGACAATCATTGCATAGCTGTCATAGGCCCAATCAATACCAAGTAGTGCAGGATAAGGGTCATTATCTCCCATGATTTCGATCACCTCAAAATCAGCTACAGTCTTCACTCCCGCAACATCTATTTCCTCATTCTCCTGTCTTCCTATTGGTAAAATACAATATTGGTTGGCCATTCCTAGCTGGATTGGGGAATATGTCAACTGGGGTTTTTCTAGGGCTTCCCAAGTCTTTTTAGACAATATGTTAACCTCAGATCCTAGATCTAACATAACATACTTAATCTC
>JASDQU011506313.1:9356-22922 GCA_032191745.1 Picea mariana | reverse complement strand
ATACCTCTTTATAAAGGTCTATTCGAGAAGTAAAACTTCTACTGGGGTGACTGAAAACAACCCCAAAAGTTTTGGACTCGAAAAATTGTAAAAGAATGCCAAAATGGAAAATTGTTCTTTGAGCCAGTGTAATAGGTGGGTGGACACCGATATCCATCTAGATCATTCCTCCCTCCTTAGGAATTAATGGTATCCATTTCTTTGAGTTCCCTTGGGAGATGGGGATGCGTTTTCTGAATCTAAACTTTGGTGAGCTGCTTGCCTTGCTTGGCTTGTGGAAGGCTGTCACGAACTTGATGTTGGAGGGGTTGCACCTTTTTAACCAGTATGAATGCATGATATGATGGTGTGAATAAGGAATATTTGTTATTTTCTTCACTCTTTTTGACCTGCTTCTACTAGATATAAGGGGCTTGGACTGAGGTTGTACTGGTCACATTTTCCTTCTGTTCACATTTTTTCTGAATCGTGAAGAAGCTAAACTTTGACATATGAGATATGAATTTGCTACGCTAGATTTTTGAAACAATAGTCGAAAATACCTATGGTATCATGTAGAGGTGATCCACTAGAGTAACATTGACACTACGAGGTCGAGACTCATAAACAACATGGTGCTTCCATGTATATGGCTGGCCCAAAAGAACATCACAAACATCCAGTGGGGAAATATTACACAATACCTCATCCTTGAAGGGCTTGATGTTGTAGGATAGGTGGCACTATTGGTTGACATGAAGATCTCATCCCTAGAGAAGCCACCCAATGTTGTATGGTTGTGGGTGTGGTGTTGTTGGAAATACCAGCTGTTTGACGACCCCTACTAAGATGATGTTCTTTTGGATTCTGCTATAAAAAATGAAATGCAACAGGGTCCCCTTTACCCACATCTGTGAATGGAGGAGGTGCTCCCCCTCTTCAGGATCTGTTGGTTCTTTTGGTTGGATTTTTGTGGTTACGATGGTGGAAGTGGGGTCTGCGTCGACGATCTATCTCCTTCCATTATTTTCTGAATCAGATTATGAATATGAATTCATATATTTTTCTTTGATCTCATCTACCAATGAGTTTTTTGAGTGGCATTCATCGATGTTTTCCTAAGATATTTTGTGGAAATCACACCATTTTCCAGTTTTATTATTTGTATTTCCCTTACCCTTCTTTTCCTGTGGCTTGGACTGATTTTTGAGAGGGTGTTTGTTAGGGCCATATTTATCATAATTTAGCTGTTTCGGATTTGCAAACCCAAACTCCTATTTGTTCAGGGGCTTAAATTTCTACGCGATTTTGAAAGCATATCGATAAGCATCTCCCAGCGATGAGATGTCCATAAAATCCATTTCACTTTGGATGTACCTGTATCAAGCCCCATGGTATTTCAGAACCCAATCTCACTCAAAATATTTCGTACCCAGATTGGTGCGCAAATTATGGAGGGTATTGGTGAACTCCATCACTTCTTGGCCCCTCTCTTGACGCAACGTGGTCCATGTCATGTACTAGTCTTCATAGTTTCCAACAAGGTAATATTGTTCCTTAACGACATCTACAAAAGATTCCCAAGTGGGTTAGGCCTCGAAAATTCCAGACTCCTATGTGGAAATTTGCTCACAGTAAGTTTCCCACCAATGTTTTACATGGGGGAGAGCCTTAAGGAGTGCAAAGGTGATCTTTTCCCTGTCAGAGAAATTGTTCATAGAGAAATAACATTCTACCAGATTTAACCATTTTTCCAGAGCATCCGCATCTATCTGACCTTCAAATACATGAATATCAAAATTAACTTGTACCTTGAAAGGAGAGTTTCTTCAAAAGTGGCTTCTTGATGAAGACACATTTGTTGTTATCAGTAGGAATCAAAGGATTTGGGTAAAATTCGTGATCATTTCGTCCCTCTGTCACATGAGAGCTTTCTCAAGAAACAAATTAATAGAATCTTATGCTTTGTCATTTCTCTTTTCTTCTTCCATGGAGGGTTTCTTGGGTGTGTGAAATAAATTGTCCTAAAGAGAGAAAATCTGAAGACCCAACTTTCTATACTCAAGCCTCATTGGGGACATGCATTGAAAAAATGAACAAGAGCAGTCTGCTCTAATACCACTGATCCAAATTATTTTGAGCACAAAATGAGAGTGGAGATATAAAAAAGAAATATACAGAGATATTGCAAGAGAGATAATAATATAACAAAGATATATTAGATATATAATAAGAGACACATATATACAATAATACACAATTTTTATTAATGAGAGAAATGTACATAACTATAAAAATATAGAATGAATGAACTCTCTAGAATGGTGGCATCTTATCTTTTAGAAGAGATGTGACAACTACGCTCATTTGAAATAAGATAATGATGTTTATAATGAGTCTCCAAAGGCCTTTTTAACATAATGAAAATCCAAAACCCTAACCTCGGAAGATGAAAGGCCAAAAGGTTTATGGGCCCCGATGGGGCTATTTGATATGTCAACTTCCTGAGGTCATACCATTTTCATACAATCTATGTTTGGGTCGTTCAATACCTCGTCGAAAATGTCTATACGAGAATTATAAATCCCGCTAGGGGTTGAGGTATGTCGTTGGTGGCCCCTGGCCTCCCAAAAGTCTAAAGAAATGTCATTTAGGGCCTCAAAACAGCCTTGAATGTTTGGAACTCAAAAAACTATAAAAACTACCAAAATGGGAAACTGTTCTTTGAGCCAGTGGAATAGGTGGGTGGCCACTGATATCCATCTGGATGAATAATCCAAAAATAATGTTTCCAAAAATATCCATCTTGCAATATTTATCTTGGACATCTATAGTCTCCCCCTGTCTTTGACATCAATGACAAAAATATTTCCAACATTTATAATCTAAAATAAATTATATTAGATAATTTCATGAAGATAGTTACAAGTGGCTTTGCATGCCACCTATTTTCTCTTAATATCTCTCTTTTTGAACATGACACTTTCCATACTTAATTTGATTAGTGAATTTCAAATTATGAAACATTTTGGTTATTTTAAACTCCCTTTACAATATTAAGACGTGGGTTGTTTAATACATGCATAATTATAATTTAGATGTTAGGAATTTTGTGTTGAATATATAGACCTACCATTGATTTAATACTTAAAAATGTTCATAACTAAAGCCTCATAGGATATAAATAAGACTTCAAACCACCACATAGGTCCCATAGAGTGGATATTTGGTCTCTAAGTGGGATATTTGCTCATGAGCTCTGACCAAGGCTTAGAACCACCATGCAAGCCCTCGAGATGGAATCTTTGGTGTCCAAGTGGGGCATCAAGAATGTTAAGAGGTTTTTCACACCAAATATGGGTCTGGAGGCCTTGACCATGGTTGAAGATAAGGTCCTTAGGCCCTAAATGGTGCCTCTAGGGACATGGATGAGACCTATATCCACCAAACAATCCCTTTAGAGGATGTTTATAGCCTTACAATGGGATATGCATATCATTAAGAGGTTTTTTAGTTCAAAATTAATTATTGAAATGTGACTTATATAATAATATACTTTAAAAAAATATAAAAAAATACATAATATGATATATTTATTATATATCAAGCTTTATTTTCACATATTATTTTAATATCAAAGCTTCTCCTCTCCATAGATTGTGACCTGTAATATCATGCTTCCTTTTTCCTCCATTGAATATGACCCATAATATATTTCTTCCTATGTCCATAGATTGTGACTCATTGTGGCTTCATTTGTCCACTTAATTTACATGAAGAATGATTTGGGCACTTAAATATCAAAGCTTCTTCTCTCCAAAATTTCACATATTAGCTTAATATCAAAGATTCAAATATTCTCCTCTCCTTAAATTATAACTAGTAATATCATGTTTTGGTTGAATTTATCCTCTTATTCTATTTGAAGAACGAAGTTGGGTGTTTAAATATGCAGAAGGCTAAATGTTCTACAATTTTAACCTCTTTTGTTTTTTCATCACCGGAATATGATTATAAGATCTTTGCTGAAATTGCAATTTTCGATTGTTGAAATCATTGTTTTTAATATATAAATAGATTTAGTTCCTTTGAATACCCTTATCGCGACTTCATTTTACAATGTTAAAAACTAATATGTTCAACTCCATGGGTCTAAAATGGTTTTTTCTAGAACAAAAATGTTGATTTCCCTTTCCACTATTTTCAGTAGCTAGAAAAAAACCAATTCATAGAATGTTGAGACTACAAATTTAAATAATATTTCACTCCAAAGAGTGTTACAAAAATTTTCTAAATTACAAGAACCGAGTATTGTTAAATTTCCAAATGAATGAAGTAGGATTGTTGTTTTGCAAGGACAAACTGTATATTCCCAATTCATAAAAACTAAAAATTATCATCATGGATGAAATAAATAAGAAGCCATACTACGAACACCCAAGTTACCAAAAGATGATTGCCACAGCAGAAAAAAAGAAAGCCAAGTCCATATAGAACATACCATCCATGAAATGAAGATTTTAGACTGAGAAAAGTGTGAAGAAACCAAGAGGATTTTTTATAAGCTTGGGATATCAACGTGGATCTTTATATGCACATGCTAAATAGTACTAAAAGTAGGATTTTCTAAGGTACTGTGCAGTAGAGAAGGAGGTACTCCTTGTGTTGTGTGGGATAGGTAATGTGGACATTAAATTTAAAACATGAAGTAGTTCCATATTTAACTTAGAAAATGTGTTAAGCTTACACCTAGATATTGTGGACCATTTGAGCTCCTAAATAGGATAGGGCCACTAACATATCAACTTACATTTCCTGCTAACATTAAATAGCATTAATTTGTTTTTATTCTCATTCCTTTATAAATATATACATGATTCTAACTATGTAATTGATTGGGATATGATCAAGGTGGAACCAGAGGGAGATTTCCAACTAGAAATTTGTGTATCCTAGAAAAGAAAGTAGCATTTCTATGAAATTGAGCCATCAACTAGATAAAAGTGCAATGGAAACACTTTAGTCTAAATAAGTTTATGTATGAGTTGGAGGATGCCGCAAAAGAAGCATATACATTCCTATTCTAGTCTTAAGTAATGCTAAAAGAAAAGCACACCAAGGATGGTGTTATCCTAAGGGGGAGGGGAATGTAATATCCTAGTTTCGACCCTTTGGAAGTTTTAAACTTGATAATGTATAGATTGTAAATTATGCACATGGGTACCTTTCATTCCCATGCATTCTAAGGACTATGAAGTAGACTTGGCATGGTAATTTTGAAGACTTGTAATTATTACTTTGAAAGCCAATAAAAGTTCTAAGGTTGACTACGAAATAGCACTGAAGGGGCTATGAGTCCACTAGAAGGGAAGGGGTGAGTGGATTCAAGGGGATGATTGTTAATTCTAACTACATATATCTCATAATATTTCCTTTCTTATCTACCATATATATTAACTCAACCATCCACTCTTTTAATGCTAATTATGGATTATTAGAAGGACTAGTTTGATTTGAATGGAAATATGAGAGTGGGACAGGGTTGCAATCATATCCCTAATTTATTGGAGGTTTCCTACTTAACTATCCATCTACCCACCACAACTGAATTCTAGAGGGTTATTCTTCCTCCTCTAACAAGTTCAAATTTCAAAACACAATTAGATTGTGAGGAATTGACTTATTTTAGGAGTTAATTGTTGTCTATTGGAGATAGAAGTTAGGTGGTCACCTCCATAAAAGAGGAGGACAAGTGATTCAATTTCTCATCCCATATATCTTGAATAATATGTTCTTGGTATTGAACATGGGAAGTTATGCAAGGGGAAAACCCCCTTTTGGTGTATGAGCGTAGGATCAATTCCAAATTCCTCAACCCTTGCTACATTAAAATTTATACTTGTTAAACCACATTAGTCCTTACAATTCAAAACACAAAATCAACTAAAAAATGATTAATACATTAGAAATTCATCATATTCTCTTGAAATTAATCCAAACATATTCATTCATATAAGATTATGTCAATTCTAATTTGGCCATTAAAACAAGAGTGCTTAGGAAAGTCTTATGTTTATGAGGAAAATATTTCAAAAAATCATGACAAAAGGATGGGAAACAAACGATAATATAAGGGTCCATCACTAACCATAACTTCAAGATTACATTTCTTGAATGGTGGGTATATGTAATTCCCACACTTTGTCGACCACCTAAAAAATGTTTAAACATAATGTTATGTTTTATCTTGAGTTGAATGGTGGGTGTATGTAATGCCCACACTTTGTCGACCACCTAAAAAATGTTTAAACATAATGTTATGTTTTAGATTGAGTCAACCATCAATGTCGATATTCACAAAACCATATGAACTTATAATGATATGATGTTTATGGACATATGATAAGAAATGCAATGTCATAACTATAAAAATATAGAGATATGATGTCTTTATAAATGTTGCTTTACATATTACCCATGACCCACTCACTAATGTTACTAATGCAAGATTGACATATTTTACATGTGTGACCCTATAAGACGGGGATTGATTAATTGGTGGTTTCAACTATTGCATATGAAAGTGTATGTACTCCTAGTAGGGATTATGATGAATCATTGTGTGTGTATTATGAACTAAAATTCATATTGAGATTCTATGGGAGTCTATAGGTGATAACATTGGGCTATATATTTATAGCATGAGGGTTATTAATACATATAATCTTTGTTGATTATTTTATCATTTTTAATACTTATCAAGGATTTTATGTTTGTGGTTTTAGCATGTGTGTGTGTGCGCACGCATGTGCATGCATGCATGTGTGTTGTACAAGACATAAACAACTTTCTCAAATTATGTATCATGTGGATGTGAACATATGTTAGAACAATAGATAGGGGAAAAAGTATTTGAGATGGGCATTACAGACCAAGTTCCTATTATGGTTTTGAGGCCTATCTATGTGGAAGGTTGGAGTATGTCTTCTTTGTCAGTGCTAGAAGTCAAATCAAGACTGCTATTGAGTCAATATTAGCACACCTTATTTCAAAATGTTCAATAAGGGTTTTAGAGATGAATATATTCTTTCTTGGTTTGAAAGGAAATAATGGTTTGATATAATAAGATCACTTACCTAGGTGCAACAAGTCAGGAAAATAAAACTAATGATTATTGGTTTAAAGTTTGGATGATGTGATTGGGAGAAAGGAAAGAAAAAACTGATAATTACACTAATAAACAAACTTATTCCTTAATGTATTTATGCAACAACAAAATAAACCTTTATCTAGAAATTCATTCCAAATAAGATTTAAGGAAAAGAAACACCAATGTGGAAAAGATTCCTGAAAATCCTTTAAAACAACCTTTTCGACACATAAGCATTTGTCATACAATCATATAACATCAGCAGAGTATTTCAGAAGACATAAGGAAAATGAAAAACAAAGGAAGAACAAATAAACAAATCATTAGCTTTATTAGCAGCTGAAGTCTTTACATAGGCAACATGAATCAAAATATTCTTTAGATATACAATTATTAGGCCAAAACAAGGATCACACCCTTTCTTCCTCTACTTCATGAAATATATATAGTTTTACATCAGTTTCATACATTTACGATCAATATGATATTTAGGGATATCTCAAAACTAACTCCTACATGCCCTCAGGGAGAATTGTGCCTATATCTATTGATATATAGAAATGGAAAATAATTACAATATAAATCGTACAATTTAGGCAACAACCTTGCATAGAGATAGGTCCTTGGTTGATATGATTACACCTGGCTAGTACGCTGCATCCTTCACCTAGTCTTCTGAGATCCACCTGATCCTCTGTTATCCATATGATCCGTTGTGATCCATTTGATCCAACACTTTGACAGCTTGAAATAGATAACTGATTTTCATTGTCATCCATCAAAAATAGGTTGTAGATCAACTTAAAAAGGGATATCTTACTCCTTATCCTGATTCCATAAAGCATTTACCTCATCCTCTGCCTTTCCCCATCACAAAAATGAAACTATGTGCCTTTTACTGCAAAATCAGCTGCTACAGGTGTTCCTATAGCACCAATATTTTTCCCATGTCAAGATAGCGCCAATATTTTTCTCATGTCGAGAGCTGCGGGAAATTCTTGTAGCACCATTTTAAAACCATATTTTAACATACTTAATGACTTTTTCTTTCCGAGGTTACAAAAAACATTATTCATAGGGAGATGAAACCTTAAGTGCATGAAAACAAAAAGGTTTTCTTGAAGCATCAATCAACTTTTAGTCAAAAAACAATATTTGCATAGAAATTTAAGCTCTCAAATTGAAGCTTCTCCCTGGAAGATAGATTTAGTTGCCTCAACTAACAAATCCAAATTGTTTCTTCTTGTTTTCTTTGTTTGAGAATGAGTTTTCATTTTCTTTGGCTTATCATCTTCATATCTGGTCATAGGTTTTGGGCCCTTCTTGCTATGTTTACTTTGTTTCCTCTGTAACCTGCATTACTAGATTAACAATTTGAATCCTCTGTCCATCAAATCCTTCATTGAATTCTCGAGCTACATCATAGTGGTAACCATCTAATTTGGCACAATACATATACCAACCATCTTGGTCAAAGACATGTCTATCGTTTTCGTATGCCTCCATAAGCTCAGGAGACTGGATTACTTACCAAAGAGGTGGGATATGATGGCTATGTGGAGATAGATGCAGGATCTGTTGGCACCACATATTCATGCTATTATGTTTATTTCATACTTGATAACCACCTTGAACTTTCATTCTTCTAGGTAGGACGATCCATGTCTTCAAAAGCCTCCAACAATACTCCTAATGATGAAAATCGGGGATAGGTTGAAGTTCCTATAACACCCTAAAAAGGTTGCCTTTTGGCATTTTTTGGATGAATTGACTTGAAAAATAGTTTTCAAACTCTATTAATTATGAAACATGAGTTATGACATGACATATGATTACAATTTATACATTATTTAACCCTTTCTATTTTGGATTGAGACCTAAAGGATCATATCAAATCTTTTGTGGAAATATTTAAAACTAAATGATGTCATGAGACAGTCATTATAAACACATGCATAACTCCTCCTATCCCCTCTCATAATACTAAATATATCTCATTCCTAACAACATAACATTATTTTGACCCCATTATAAATATTTTGAGCCTTTATCAAAATATGATGAGGATTTATAACCTCTACAAAAAATTTGTAATGAAGAAAGTAAGGGGTGAGAGATAAAACTTTGTAGAACATAAGAGGTGATAACATTGGCTCCATGGGGGATGGAGTTCTGCCTGTGAAACTCCAAAAAATTCTAAATACCCATGCCTTAGATCTATTGGGATTTCAGGCATCTTTATTCTATAAATGGTAACTGCTCAGCTTCTAAAGTCTAGCAAAACTTTACTCAAAGCACATCAACCTGAAAACTTAAAATTGAACTCGAAAAAACAGAAAGAAAAGTTGTAGCAGTGCTCCATTTGGCTATGGAGTCATTCACCTCTTTCCAAACTTCTACATTTATCCACTATGATACCTCCAAATCTGCAACTTTTCCAAGCAAACTGAAAGAACTACTAAAAACAAACATACAGATGCAATCCAAATGCTCCATAAGCGAGCTTATTATCTACACTACTTATTCTAATCCAGCTGGAATTAAATTCTCATGTAAAATTGAACTTCCATTGAAGCCATACAATAAATTGATTAACAAGCTACATCTTTCTTTCATCTTTGAATCCTAGTAGGAAAAAAGGAGTTGAAATATTTGAAAATCCATACCTGTAGCTCTTGGATTCTTCTTTACTAATAACAAGAACAAAAGGTTTCTTGTTACATTTTTGTTTCATATAAATTTCCACTAGATCCTAAAACTCATAAAGAACCTCCAGCTGATCCAAGAAAGGAGATTGCCTTAGTGTTAGATTTGCTGCAATTTCATTGGTCTGAAAAACTAAAAATTGTTGTAGGTTGATTTCACTGCTTTCAAGTGGAGCTTCTACAGGATTAAGAATATCCTCATGTTGATCAGTAATAAGAAGTCTTTCAGCAAGAAACAGGTAAGGGATCTGTTCATTTACTTCAAATTTAGTTTCTTGTGAAAGCATATCATTTGGAAGATCATAGGGAACTTGTTGAAGATCTGGAAGAACAATTTATTCAACAATTTCTTGATTTTCCTTTTCAGTTTCAAGATCCTCTTGAATAGAAGAGTTTGAAATATTTTCTTCAAGAACCAACTCGTCTTTAATATCATTTTAAGCGACATATTCATAGATTTATTCACAAGAGGAACACTCTATTGTCTTTTGAATATAAGACCTAAATATTTCACCACAATCTTTAAGAAGTGTGTAGTAGAATAATACCTTTGATAGTGTTTGTTGAACGCAACATGGAAATCTCTCAAAGAACATATGCTGAAAGCAAGAAGTGACCGGTACCATTTTTGAGCATCACCATCTAATGAGTATACAGACATATTCATGATAGACATCCAGTTTATCTATGCAATGATGAAATTTGATGAGATTTTGTGTAGGATTGTCCTCCTCCTTTCCATTAAAAATAGGAAGAAAATCTACACATTCTGGGAAAAAAGGAATAGGATTAGGAAAGGCATGAACAATTTCAAAATTAAGAGGTGTGAACCTCCGAGCCAAGATAACCTCCATTGCTATTGTCGTCCCATATCAGTGAAGTCACCAACAGGTTCTTTCTTCACACAGTGGAGTCTCTAGGTGAATGATGCAATCCCTATTATGTAACCAACCCTTGTTCACCATCAAAGACTCGATCTATTCTATGTTTTTATCCCAGGGAAGATTACTTCATTCTTCACTCTCTAAAAATGGTGCCAAAATATGTTAGCTCTAGAAGTCAATTCAAGAATGCTATTGAGTCAGGCCTAGCACACCTTGATTCAAAATGTTCAATAAGGGTTTTAGAGATGGATATATTCTTGCTTGGTTTGAAAGGAAATAATGGTATGATATATTAACATCACTTACCTAGGTGCAACAAGTCAGGTAAATAAAACTAATGATTAGTGGTTTCAAGTTTTGGATGATGTGATTGGGAGAAAGGAAATACAAAAATGATAATTATTGTAATAAACAAACTTGTTCCTTAATGTATTTATGGAGAAGCAGAATAAGCATTTATTTAGAAATTCATTCCAAATAAGATTTAAGGAAAAGAAACACCAATGTGGCAAATATTCTTGAAAATCCTTCAAAGAAACCTTTTCGGCACATAGGCATTTGTCATACGATCATATAACATCAACAGAGTGTTTCATAATACATAAGGAAAATGATAAACAAAGGAAGAACACATAAACTAACCATTATCTTTATTAGTAGTTGAAGTCTTTACATAGGCAAGATGCATCAAAGTAGTCTTTAGATATAAAATTATTAGGCCAAAACAGGGATTGCACCCTTTCTTCCTCTACTTCATGAAATATGTATATTTTTACATCAATTTCATCTTTTTATGATCAATATGATATTCAAGGATATCTCAAAACTAACTCCTACAGGCACTGAGGGTGAATTTTGTGTATATCTATTGATATATAGAAATGAAAATTAATTACAATTTAGATCCTATAATTTAGGAAACAACCTTGCATAGAGATAGGTCCTTGGTTGACATGATTACACCTGGTTGGTACGCTGCATCCTTCACCTAGTCTTCTGAGATCCACCTGAGCCTTTGTGATCCATCTTATCCTCTATGATCCATCTAATCCAACACTTTGACAACTTGAAATAGATAACTTATTTGCATTGTAATCCATAAAAAATAGGCTATAGATCGACTTAAAAAGGGATATCTTACTCCTTCTCTTGATTTCATAACGCATGTAACTCATCCTCTACCTTTCCCCATCACAAAAATGAAACTCTATGTCTTTTACTGCAAAATCATATGCTATAGGTGTTCCTGTAGCGCCAATATTTTTCATGTGTGGAGAGTTGCGAGAAATTCTTATAGAGCCATTTTAAAACTAGATTTTAACATACTTAATGCCTTTTTCTTGCCCAGGTTACAACCAACATTATCCACAGGGAGATAAAACCTTAAGTGCATGAAAAAAAAAAGGTTTTCTTCAAGCATCAATCCATTTTTAGTCAAAAATTAGGATTTGGATACAAATTTAAGATCTCAAAGTGAAACTTCTCCCCGAAAGACAGATTTAACTGCCTTAGCTAACATATCCAAAATGTTTCTTCTTGTTTTCTTTGTTTGAGATCGAGTTGCCATTTTCTTTGGATTATCATCTTCATATCTAGTCATAGGTTTTGGGCCCTTCTTGATATGTTTACTTTGTTTCCTTTGTAACCTGCATTACCATAAATAGCCCAAATTTTATAGAAACTGTATAAAATCATTAGAAATTTGAGTATTTTTACAAAAATATCGCCAAACATTTTACAGTTTGCACATTTAGGACTAGTAAGATTCACCAAGGTTTCTACATTCTGAGATAAATTTCGATCCTTGAAATTATCCTTAGAAAAGGTTTGATGTAAACCCATAGGTTGGTAGGGATGCACTAGATAAACATTAAAGTTTGGACAAGAGCATAAGTTGGGTGAGTTTAACTTGCATTTCAATTACTTTCTCCAAGTATTGCTCTAAGTTATCATTAGCTTCATTATTTCTTGGTTTAAATTTAGATTTATTGTTGTATTTCAAAGGCTAGAAGAATTGTAAGAATCTGTATCCTTAATTCCTTATGCTAGATGATTTTTTATTATGTCCCTAGAAATAGGTAAGGGGAGATGATAAATTACTCTTTGAGATCAAGATTAGTAGCTTCAAAGTTAAGGGTTTCAATTTTTCTTTGATTATGATGCTTTGCATAAATTACTAAACTGTTTATTTTATTTCAAAATGAGGATAGTTTATATATTTCCTATTAGTGATTACAACACAAGACGAATTAGCTATAAGCCTATTGCTACTATGAAAGTAGAATCCTCTACTTACTACATTTCATATAAGATTCATGTACCATCTAGTGGTTCAATCCCACAACCAACATCAAATAAAATGGTGAGAATCCAGGTGAAAGCATTTCACAACAACAACAACAAAAAGAGAAACATATAAAAATCTTGTTGATATGTGATGAAAACTACATATTTTCATTAACATACACAAGAAAAGGTCAAAAAATCATTACAAAACTTATATCTATTGTGAATAGAAGGTAAAACTAGTTATAATTATAGATTGATAGAAAACTAGGTTAAAATACTATTCCAATAATTTAGATCTTGATTTGAAATTTTAAAATCATAAACAAAAATCCATTATAGGCACAAGCAGCAAACAACCCATAAATATGAACTTGAAATGGTTGCTCTAAGTGTGGGTTTAAAACAAATAGCTACAAGCAACCCATAAATATTAAGTTGAAATGGCTGCTCTAAGTGTGGGTTTAAAACAAATAGCTACAAGCCTTTTCTTTTTAAAAATATGTTTTTATTACCCTTCTTCGTGGTTTTAGGAAAAGTGTGTGAGTGGGTTTAAACTACA